>PVJH01012654.1:0-64903 GCA_004026705.1 Nesogale talazaci
ATTGTGTAGAGAAGGGACAAGGTGGGGGTGAGACAGGGGTATTGTGTAGAGAAGGGACAAGGTGGGGGTGAGACAGGGGTATTGTATTGAGAAGGGACAAGGTGGGGGTGAGACAGGGGTATTGTGTAGAGAAGGGACAAGGTGTGGTAATTGGTTGTTCTCAGAACATTTTGCTAGGGCTCCGTTCTGAGAGAACGTGACAAGTCTATCTATAGGACAAGAGGCCTGGTGAATACTTCACTGAAGATGGCAGTTACATTCAAGATGGTGGTCTCTCTTTGGCTAAGCTAGCTACCACAAAACCAGCCTCTAACACCTGAGGGGGCCATAGGCAAAATTGTATGGCTGTAATATATAAAGATCACAGTAAAGTCATAGAAGATAGGAGAGAGAATAAAATAAAGGCATCAGACATATTTCATATTTCCCAGAGGCTCACCTCTGGGACGGTCATAATCTCAGCAGCCAGATCTACCCAGAGAGAGCAAATATATTTCAATCACAGCTAACATACATTTAAGTGGGTGTGTGTGCAAGTCCCCCCCCCCAATTATAGGTATCCACATACTTAACAGGAAAGGGCTATACAATAGACATACCCATGACAGGAAACAGATGAGCTAGGGGTGTACATACAATATGAAGGGGAAGGACTAGGGGTAGACATGTGACAAGATGGGTGGATCCTAGATTCAAGATGGCAGCCTAACCTTGGTCATCTTTGAGTTGACTTGACCTTGTCTCTGGGCTCTCTTTAATTCTCTCTCCTTATCAGCAGGGAGTGGGCCCCACCTATGGTGGGTCAGACAATAGGGTCTGATTGCCCTAGAGGGACACTACCCTCAGGGAGATAACCTTTATGAAGCTAACCTCCCATGCCACAGCAAGCAGCATCCTAGGCTGGGCATACAATCTGGGGAACAACCCAGAGAAAAACTTTCTTTATCCCGCAATAGTCGGTCTCATGGACTATTCCAGTTAATTGACCTAATAAGGTGTTTGGAGTTTCTCGTTTCCCTCGTAGTTCATTGAGAAGTATCTGGAGTCTTGAAAGCTTGCAAGCAGCCATCCAAGAGACAATAATTGGTCTCTAGTCACCTGGAACAACAGAAGAAGGAGAATCATGAATAGAAGTATATGGACTGTGTGGCTAATTGTTTTCAAGAATAATTGCCTCCTTTGCCATGAGATGGTAGGAGCCCTGGTGGTGTAGTGGTTACAAGGTTGGGCTGTGATCTCAGAGGTCAGCAGTTCAAAACCACCAGCCGCTCAGAGGGAGAAAGGCTGGGCTCTCTACTCCTGTGAACAATTAAAGTCTCAGAAGTCCAAAGGGAGTCAGTATGAGTCAGTATTGACTCAATGGCAACAAATTTTGTTTTGTTTTTTGGTCTTTGCCGTGAGACCATTACTGTGCACTGTGATGAAAGAGTCTATCAAAGAATATGGATCAAAAGGGGGTAACTGCAGGTCATAATAGAAGATTCTCATAAAATTCAGATCTTTAGGAGTCATGGAGGTTAGATGAACTCCTAAATTATTGCCTTGAGATCATCTATAAAGGTTAAACCAAAAATATCTCTTTGAAGTCTTCTGAAACGTGAGCAATAGTGTAGCTTAGTAAGAAAAGGTCTGCCTTGAGCGTCAAGTTCTTTGAAGACCTGTCTTAGGGGATCACATTGACAGCAACTTGCGAGATGACGTAGGAACCTGAGGGGGACAGTGAATTTGCGTTCATGGAGGAGGAACAACTCAGAAAAGAATGAGATGAGAATGGTGGTACAACTTCACGAATGTAATCGATGTCACATATAAAAGCTGTTAAATTTATATATATATACATATATATATATATATATATATTCTGTGTGTATTCTCAACAATACAATTTGAAATACTCAAAAGAAAAGTTTAAAGAAAAATTTAAACAAAATCAACTGTAAATGAGTCACCCTCTGTGTTGTAGAGAAGATTTATCCTCCTGCCCTGATTGTAACCTCAAATTGACCAGCTAGGAAAGAATGTCCAATTTAATCATAGTTGCATTTCCCCCCCTTAAGCACTTTATTCAGAACAATACATGTTTCTCTGGTAATGTTTGGATAATACGATTTTAACACATGCTAATAAAAACCAAGAGGAAAAAAAAGAATGACCTTCCATAGAATTTTCGGGGGAATGAGTCTTTGGAAGCAAATCACCAGATCTTCCTAGGCATCTCTAGGTAGATTCTAACCACCAACCATCTGGTTTGCAGTTGAACACTTAAGCGTTTGCTCTATCCAGGGACTTGTTCCTTCTGTGAGGTCTGGCACATACATTTATGGTATATTTTTTATAGTTGTAAGTATGCCAATACATTTAATATGTTCATAGGCCTTTCTTACCTTAAATGAGCTTCTTGGGAGTAGATAATGTGTGTATTTCCTTCCTTCCTTCATCTATTCATTAATAAAGATCTGTTGAGTACCTTATATTAAAAGGAGGTGTTCTTGACACTGTGATGATAATTATGAACATGACAGGCATAGTCTAGTGTCCCTAATGATTTGCAGTCTGAGACTCCTTTTGGTCCTATGCCCCAAGTTATTATTTGGCTTTTGGCTGAAATACACTAAATTAATTTGTTCAAATGAATGGAATTAAGTGTTTCAAAGTTCTAGTATTAGGTGATGGCAGTAATCACCTCTGGAAACATTTATTTCTTCAGGAATTCCTTAATCATCATATCTGTTATAAAAAAAATTGTGCTAGAAGGGTAAGTCAAAGAGTATTGCCATTCCAGTTCGTGCACAAATTTATTCCAAACGAAATGTGCCCAGACATGTCCCTCTGCATGTGCAGGGGATGGGTGCAAACAAGTTTGTTCAGCAATATACTTGGCCTCGTTTCATGAAGGTGCTTCCATAAAGAAGGTGCCATTAGATAGGGGATCTGCTGGGCCAGCTCACTTCAAGGCAGAAAGGTGAACAGTGACTGTTTTCTTGGAACTTCTTTGGCATTCCTAAGGGGTAACCATCTTAGATTTTTCTCAAAAGACATAGGACAATCATGTGGGTTATTGATGAAGAAGTTTTAAGAAAATTGAGGAAAAGACCAGGAAACTTGCATTTCCCATCCCCCACCCCACTCCCCACACCATGACAACGTAACTGCTCATTCTTCAAGAGGAAGGGCTGTCCTACAGTAATTCCTTAGAAAACCTTATCCCCCCTCACCTGACAGTCCTGATCTTGTCCTTAAGTCATCTTTTCATTCCCCACACTCAAAGAACATTGGAAAGTGTGTCAGTCCGGTAAACAAATTCATAGACACACATATGTGCATAAGAAAGAGCTTTGTCGGGCTGAGCCCCGGTGGCGTAGTGGTTGTGCATGGGACTGTGGCCCACTGGGTTGTAGGTTCAAATCCAGCAGCAAAGCAGAGCCTCCTACTCCCAACACCAGAGGGCAGTGATGCCCCCCAAAAAACAAACAAAAAAAGACAACAACAACAAAAAGAAAGAGCTTTATCTACAAGAGCAATTAAATATGGAGAAAACATTCCAGCCCAGCCCAAATCAACTCCATATGTCTGATATTAGCCCAGATGTCTGGTATCAATCTATAAAGTCCTTTTCAAACTCATGAAGCACATACAATGATGCCGAATGCAAGAAGATGACAGGCCAGTGGGTGGGAAGTCTTATGGGTCCAGTGGTGTTGTAAACATGTCAGCACTGTCAGGGGTCTCCACGTGTCTCCTGCTCCCAGACTTTCGCTGCATCAGGGGAGCTTCATGTGCTTCATCAGAAATGTCTCTCAGGGAGTGAGCGTGCGTCCCGCCTCCAGTGAGCTATTTATCTCCTTAGCGCCTCCAAATGAGGTCATCAAGGTACAACCTGATTGACAGGCCAATCCACCCCTTCACTCTTCAGTCTCAAATTGACAATAGATTATACATCTACCACAGAAAGGAATCGAATTTGAGTCCTTTGAAGCTGATTAGAGGTGACTGTAGTCAAAGAGCACAGAATTCTTCACAGAAAAGTTAAGGCAATGGAAGCACTGTCTTCAGAAGGGTACAGGCCAAGATGGAGGAAAAATAGTAGGTTCATCCTTTGATATTTTTGTTTAATAAATGTCTCTATGATTTTGTCAGTACTATTTTGCTTAACCTCATATATGCCATCAACATTCTTTTTTTTTTTTTTTTCAGGAGAGAGCAGAGGTTCTTTATTGTGTCTAAGCCTTATATATCCTTTGGTGCCATGCAAGGTTCCTAATTACAGGTAAGGACATACGTCACAGGAAAGGGTTGTACAATCACAGGAAGGGGATGAGCTAGGAGTGTACAGAAACCCCCAGGGGAGGGATTAGGGGTATACATGTGACAAGAAAGGCAGACACTAGACTCAGTAATGCAGACTAATGCTGATCATCCTTGGCTGGGCTTGACCGCTTTGTCTCCTACAAGTACTCTATGGGTGTGCTTATCAGAAGGGAGTGGGTCCTACTTTAGGGAGGGACAGGCTATACTGATTGTTATGGATAGCCAATCACCTTAAAGAAGAATAGCTCCTGACCTACTTTGGTTAACCGCCAGGTGCACAGTCATATGCCATAGTGGTTGAGTGCGGGACTGTGGCCCACTGCCTTGGCGGTTCAAATCCAGCAGCAGCTCTCCAGGAGCAAGGCTGGGCCTCCCACCCCCACCAGAGGACAGTGGTGTCCCCCCCCCCAAAAAAAAAGCAACAGCAATAACAGCAAAACAAAGCAAGCAGCTTAAGTTAGGCATATATTTGGGGGAGATAGCTTGGGAGAAATTATTGTTTCCCACAAGGCCAGCCTAGGAGTTAGCAACACACTGGCCCTCCCATTAGGCTAACAGGGTTCAGAAGGCAGACAAGAAACACGCTTTGCAAAAAAAAAAGAGAGAGAGAGAGAGAGAGAATCACCATCAGTTTGGGGTTTGTTTCCAAATTCCACCAACTTGATGTGTGACCCAGGCTGGGCTGGTACCCTTCCCCACAAAGACCAGGCAACCAGGCTCCTGTCCTCCAAGCAGTGGCATACAGTCTGGTAATGGTCACCGTCAACATTCTTTAGTGGATTCTTTTCTTCTCTTTCCCTCTGGGCTCCTGCTTGTCTGATCGTCATATCCATTGTCATCAAGTTGGTTTTGACCCAGTCATAGAGATCCTATACAGCATTAGAGGAAAGAGTCCCATGGTGTTCCCAAGGATGGAAACCGTTAGAGAAGCAGGCAGCCACATCTTACTCCCACAGAGCAGCAACAGAGTTTGAACTGCCTGCGCTTGGATTGGCGACTTGACTGTCAACTGTGTCACCAGGGCCTCTTGTTCGGTCATCAAGCAGGCTAAATTAACAGAGAAATGGCCACAATTATAGATTAATAACTTTTTCCAGATGAACTGAGGTCAGCTTTTGCCCTCTTTTGACCATGTTTAATCTCTAAGAAAGAAGAGCTAAGGAGGACAAACAACAGAAAAGTGGGCAAAGGGCGGCAGAGGACAATGTAAGATATGAAAATAATAATAACTTATCGAGGGAGCATGAGGGTGGGACGGTCAGGGAGGGAGGAGGGTAAAGGAGGATAAAGTCCTGGTATCTAGGACTCAAGTAAAAAGACAAATGCTCTGAAAATGATGATGGCAGCGTACGTACAAATATGCTTGACACAATGGATGAATGTATGGATTGTGATGGGAGATGGAAGAGCCTCCAATAAAAGTATTTACTTTTTTAAAAAAATAAAAAGAAAGGAGAGCTAATGTTTACTGACATTGTTCAAAGCAACTTTACCTGCATTGCCTCATTCAGACCTTATAATAGCCCCAGTAGTAAAAATTTAAGCTTAAAGATGTTAAATGACTTGCCTATATTCCTGTAGGTAAAAAGTTTTCAAAAGGGGAACTCCAGCCCAGGTAGCCTGATTATTGCAGGAGTGGCATTTCTGGCTGTATACAGGCACTGCTATTGGCTTTCACAGCATCAGAAGCATAGCTTTTGAACAGGATGTACCCAGAGTCTGCCTCTGGGTCACAACCTAACTCAAGCAGGCAAACTAGTCCAGGTTGAAGTCTGTGGCCTGGATAGAGCTAAGGAGGGCCTCAAAAGCCCTGTGTTCTGGAATATACATGCTATACTGTTGACTTAATACTGTATTTTTCAAATAACCACCAATTATTTCTCTTGGGAAGAACAGAAAGTTTCTTGAAAAGGAAATTGTCTTTTTTCCACTACCATTAGACAGAATTAGATCAATTCTACCAAGTTAGTTCTTGGCATGTTGACTTGATCATTACACATTCTGATTAAAAACAAATCATAAAACAAAATGTAAGGAGTCTCTGAATATATTTTTAACCTAGGACAGAAATCACTTTAAAATTTGATTTTCCCTGATCATGATACATGTCAGGGGGAAATCATTGATTTCTTTCAGAGCTGCTGAGGCTAATTGTTTTGTTTTGTTTTTAAACACAGCCAGGTGCTTTATGGAACTTGCTGATGCGCAGATGGCTGTGGACAGGAGTGGGGTCAGGCAGGCCTGGGGTCAGGGGCCAGTCATCCAGCAGGGCAGGCCTGGAAGGTTCAGGACACAGCATGGTCCAGTGGCTAATGACCTTGCTGGCCTGTGATCTGTAACAGAGCTTGGAAACTCATCACTGTGCCTGTGGCAAGAATAATAATGAAAATGAGGATTCCCAGAAGGTCGAGGACCATAGAGAAGATGTTCAGATACTTGGCCATGGACTCGTGGCTCTGGGCCCTAGTCATGTCTCCCACCATCTTCCGGTCCCTGGACTTGACGGAGTAGGCACCGGCCCCGAAGCCCAGGTAGCAGCAGTTGAGGAAGAGCTTGTTGAAGAGGGACCAGACAACATGGTCAGACACGTGGGGTTCACTCTACATGTTGATCACAGTGGGCTGTATGGTATGGGGCCCGCAGCCCACCTGTGATAGGTAGGTTTGTTGCGCTAACACGGCCAATGCCATTAGTTGGTTTGTCGTATCAACCTGGCCAATGCACCCATGTGAGATCAATTGAAGGGTGGAGAGATAAATGGCTCAGCAGACCTCACCCTTCTCTCTCTTGCCCTTGGATCTTCAGACCTCGTGCAGCCGACTGCCTTCCTTGTCTGTGACTCGATTTGCAAGTGACAACTACCCTGGGGGAAACCTAAGTTGAGGTTCCTTCAACCCCTGCTTTACCACACTACTGGAATATACTTTTCTTGAACTGGGGGCTATTGGACCCTGTCATCTGTCTGACTGTTGGTGACCTGCCTTGCTCTTTGCTGCCTCTGGCCGGATAGCCTGAATTGCTCTACGGAGGACTACCTGGCGGCCCTCAAGACTCAAAGGACTGCCAGAGTATTAGCTGTCTCACACAAGTGAGTTGCACCGAGCCATCGTACTGCTTTATAGGTTAATTGTGTATTTCTTATGTTAGATATCTTTGAATTGTGTGATCCCTGTGAAAGAGTTGTTCACCTTTGATATGTTAGAGATCTTTCTATCTATATAAATATATATAAAATTATTAGGTTTTGTTTCTCTAGAGAACACACTAGCCACCTTAAACCCCTCTTGAGGCCATCTCCTGAGTGTGAGGACACGGAGACCTAGGGCCAGACACCATTCTGCAGGGGGGCTCTCCGTGTCCTGATTCAGTGTACCCCACTCCCCAGGGCTCCCCAGGCACTGTCTGGGCCTGCCAGAAGGGCTCCAGGAGACAAACCTTTCCAATCTGAGAGAAGAAGAGGGCCTCCATGCACACATTCCGGGCCCCAGGGCACACCTACCCTATTAAAATACTAATGTGAATCTGGCTCCTACTGGCACTAAGGCTAATATTTTTAATGCTTATTAACTATTTAAATTATTTCTGTTTTGGAATGTTCTCTTGGTGAGTTTTGACATTTCTTAATGGTGTGGTAGTGTTACTTTTTAGTAAGTGTGAGAATAATATAACCCAAGAGTATGTCTTTACCAAGCAACCTTACACATCCAATGTGTGTGTGTGTGTGTGTGTGTGTATACACAGAAAACTAAAAGCATTTTGGGGGGATGTGTGTGTATCTGAGATTATGTTTTTCAAAATTTTCCTCTAACTAAGCGGTTCTCAATCTGTGGGTTGTGACCCCTTTGAAAGTTGAACATCCCTTTCACAGGGGTCGCCCAATTCATAGCAGTAGCAAAGTTACAGATGGAAAGTAGCAAGGAAAATAATTTTATGCTTGGGGGTCACTACAACATGAGGAACTGTATTAAAATGCTGTGGCATTAGGAAAATTGAGAACCACTACTTCTGCTAAACCTTATGTCTGCTAAACCATCTCTTCTTTCGTGACATTATGGAGACAGTGGATGGGGGTTGATTTTGATGAAAGAAAATGCATTTGCTTATAAGAATGAAAACCTGAACATTTTATGTCAACTTCCTCCATGTATTAGTCTGGGTAGACTAGGGAAACAAATTGGTGGTCACACATATGTGCATAAGAAAGAGATTTATGTACAAGAACAATTGTGCATTAGGAAAACATCCCAACCCAGTCCAGTCCAAGGCCATAAGTCTGATATTAGTCCTTATGTCCCATACCAGTCTACAATGTCCTCTTCAGATTCATGAAACCCATGCAATGAAGCCCAACGCAGGATGATCACAAGCCAGTGGGTAGAAAGTCTTTGGATCCAGTGGCCTTGTAAGCATCTCAGCACTGGCAGGGCTCTATCTCTCTGTGGCTTCTTCGGTTTCAGAGGTCTGATTGCATCAGGGTAGGTCCATGAATCTTGCCAGCTTCAATGTCTCCCAGGGAGTGGCATAGAGAGGGAGTTGTCTCCAGGCTCCGAGGAATAAGTACCAAATTCCCAGAATTATCAGGAGAAGGTCATGCCCACACAGAGGCCTCATTGACTATCATCTGATTGGCAGACTAGACTCTGACTTGACTAGACTAGACTAGACCACCTCTACACTCTTAATCCTAAAATTGACAAAGATGTGTATATATATATATGTCTATATCTCACACTCCATTTGAGAATTCTACCACTGAACCACCCATGCACTGCTCACATTCCATTTGAAAATTGTTTTGCTTGTCTATGAAACCTGAGAGCTAGTGAGCCACTGTACAAGCTTCTCGGAGCTGAAAATACAACAGCAAAGAGCGTACATTCCTAGTCCCGAATGTGTCATTGCTGGTTGTGGAGTTGACTCTGACTCAGGGTGACCCTGTGTGTGCGGAACAGAATTATTCCATGGGTTTTAAAGGCTGTGACATTTAGAAATAGATCACTGGGCTTTACTTCCGAGGTACCTCTAGGTGGATTTGAACTGCCAGCCATCTGGCTAGTAGGTGAGTCCTTAACCATTTGCACACCCCCCCCCCCAGTCTTGAATCCAAAGGAAAACAAGATGATGAAACAGACTCTGTGTTTCTCATTGATGTGAATGTGATACACTTGGCATCTGTGAAAGATATGCCACGCTATTAAACTACTTTAATAGAAGTCTTCACTTCTGCCAAGGTCCCAAGTAATCACTAGTAGTCACAGATACCATAAAGGGCTCGTGATTTATACATCAAAAATCCAGACTAAACCTAAGGCAACTCAAAGACAATTCATAATGACTTTATTGACAGAGT
Organism: Nesogale talazaci; assembly: GCA_004026705.1. Lineage (NCBI taxonomy): Eukaryota > Metazoa > Chordata > Mammalia > Afrosoricida > Tenrecidae > Nesogale > Nesogale talazaci. The sequence goes on from PVJH01012654.1 coordinate 9,659, forward strand.
AGAACTATCCGACTTGATTGCCAAGACTGCAAATCCTTTGGGAAGTGGATTGCCACCTTTCTTTCCAGTAGAGTGGCTGGTGGATTTGAACACCTGAACTTTCGGTTAGCAGTGGAGTGCTTTAACCATGGTGCAAACAGGCCTCCTCTACAGAGCCAAAGGGAACTGCAGTATAGGGATAAATACAACTGATTAATTTAGAAAGATAGCAGATCAACCTTCAGGACCTTATCAGATCTGAAAGAATATGCTTATGATAGAAAACAAAAAGAGACTGATGTGGTAGATAAGGCTGATATAAACTGGGAATTCAATCCACAATCATTTCCAAGATTATTAATAATAGCATCCAGAGATCAGGTAGTTTGGAAAATGAGAATGGGAAATCAGGGTGTGGCAATGACATAATCTGGTGTCAATTTGAGGATGGAGAGTGAAGGGGTAGAGTCTAGTCTGTCAATCTGATCTTGGCCAATAAGACCCCTGTGTGGGTATGGCCTTCCCTTGAGGATTCTGGGAACTCCCAGATTTCCTACTTGGAGGCGTAAGAGGTTCTTCTTTCTCTCACTCCCCATGAGAGCCTCCACTGACAAGACATATGACACAATGCTGACAGACTCCATTCCCTAGGGAACTGGAGCCATGTGGAGACCCCTCCCAGCCCTGAGATGCTTACAAGGTCATTGGACCCACAAGACTTCACACCCGCTGGCCTGTGATCTTCCTGCATTCGGTATCATGCATGTGTTTCGTAAGTCTGAAGAGCACTTTATAGATTGATATTGGACATAAGGGCTAATATTGGACTTGTGAAGTTGATATGGACTGGGATGGGATGTCTTCTCAATATTCAACTGCTCTTGTATACAAAGCTCTTTCTTATACACATGAGTGTCTATCAATTTGTTTCTCTTGTCTACCCGGACTAACACACAGGGATTAACTTCTGTTAGGTGCCATTGATTCCAATCCTAGGTACAACAGGATGAAACACAACTCAATCCTGCACTATCCTCATGATTAAACTTATTGTTGTAGCCACCGGGGCAATCCATCGTGTTGAAGACCTTCCTTTTCTCTCTGCTCCCGCACTTTTTTAAGCATGATGCTCTTCTCCAAGGACTGATCTCTCCTGAAAACATATCCAAAGTATGTGAGATGTATCTTGCCATCCATGCCTCTAAGGAGTATTCTGGCTGTACTTCTTCCAAGAAATATCAGTTTGTTCTTTTGGCCATATATCGTACCTTTAATAGCCTTTTCCGGCCTTAATTCTTTTAATTCAAATGCATCAATTCTTCGTCAGTATTACTTACTCCATGCCAAACTTTACATGCATATGAGGCAATCAAAAATACCATGGCCACGATCAGACATACTTTAGTCCTCAAAGTAACATCCTTGTTTTTCAACACTTTAAAGAGGTTTTATACAGCAGAGTTACCTAATACAATGCGTCATTGATTTCTTAAATGTTCATGATGTGGCCCAGTTGTGAAGACTTTGGTCTTTTTTATAATGAATAGTGATCCTGCACTCCTTGATCTTCATCAGCAAGTGTTTCAAGTCCTTCTTACTTTCTGCAAGCAAGCTTCTGTCATCAGTATATCACTATTATTAAGAAGCTTTCCTATAATCATGATACCACATCCTTCTTTCCATAATTCAGCTTCTCTGATTATTTGCTCAACATACAAGTTGAATAAATCTGGGAAGGTGATACAATCAAGACTCATATGCTTCCTAATTTTAAACCATGTAGCATACTCTTGTTCTGTGTGGACAACTGCCTCTGATCCATGTACAAATTCTGCATAAGCACAATGAATTATTCTGCAATCTCATTCTTCTCAAGGTTATTCATAGTTTGTTATGATCCAAATGGTAGAATACATTTTCATGGTCAATAAAAAACAAGTCAGGGACTGAGCCCCGGTGGTGTAGTGGTTGTGCATGGGACTGCAGCCCACTGGGATGGAGGTTCAATTCCAGCTCCACGGAGCAAAGGCTGGGCCTCCTACTCCCACCACCTGAGGGCAGTGATGCCCACACAAAAAAAAGTAAGCATGTTTCTGATATTCTTTTTTTTTGGGGGGGGGCGCATCACTGCCCTCTAGTGGAAGTGGGAGGCCCAGCCTTGCTCCTGGAGAGCTGCTGCTGGATTTGAACCGCCAAGCCAGTGGGCTGCAGTCCCGTACACAACCACTACGTCACGGGGTGCTCAGCCCTCTGGTATTCTTTGCTTTCAACCAAGATCCACTTCCTCTTCAAAATCTGGCCTTAACCTCTAGCAGCTCTCTGTTAATGTACTGCTGCAACCATTTTTGGATGATCTTTAGCAAAATTTTACTTGTATGTGATATCAGTGATATTGTTCAATAATTTGAGCTTCCTGTTCAGTCATTTATCTGAAATGGGTACAAGTATAGGTCTCTTCCAGTCAGCTGGCCAAATAAGTGGCATAGATGAGTAAATGTGTCCAGTATGTAATCAGCCTGTTGAAATATTTCAATTGGTATTTCATAAATTCTGAAGTTTGTTTTTGGCTAATGTTTTGGTGAAACGTGTAGTATGAACTAATTCATCAGTACCATTTAATTCTTGCTCAAGTGAAACATCCTGGAATGGCTAAATGTTGGCTTGTTCTTTTTGGTACAGTTATGGTATCTTTTTCATCTTTTTTTGATGCATCATTCGTTATTTTGCTTGCTTAAACTTTTAAAATTTCAACTTGAGGTTTGAGTTTTTTCTTGATTTCTTTCAGTTTAAAATATGCTGAGCTTGTCCTTCCTTTTTTATTATCTAACTGGAGGTGTGTGCCCTTTTGATCATGATATTTGGCTTTGTCTTCTTGAGCTGAGCTACCCTTTGACCATTTTTTGTTCAGCTTTTGGACTTCATAATTTCTTTCTCTTCCCTTAGCTACTCTATAATTAAGAGCAAGTTTCAGAGTCTCTTCTCACAGTCGCTTTAATCTTTTCTTTCTTTCCTGTGTTTTTCATCAATAATGTTCTTGCTGTCCACAGCTCCTCAAGTCTTCCATTAGCAGTGTTCACTAGATCAAATTTCTTGAGACGTACTACACATACTCCTGGTGGTATTTTGGCTCTGGTGGGCCTTTTTTTTTCTTTAATTCATCTTCAATGTGAACTTAGATGAGCAATTGATGGTCTGTTCTACTATCAGTTCCTGACCTCATGTTGACTGCTGATAGTGAACCACTCTAATCATCCTTTCCCACAGATGTCGTCAACTTGATTTCTGTACATTCTGTACATTCCATCTGGAGACGTCCATGGGTACAGTTGTCAAATGTGTGGCTGAAACAAGGGATCTGTGATGAAGAAGTCACTGGCCTTGCAAAATTCTGTCATGCGATTGCCAGGTTCATTTCTCTCCCCAAAGACCACATTGTCCAAAATACTAGTCCTTCCTCTTTGCCCCAACTTTCACAGACCAATCGTTGCTAATTATCAATGTCCCTTTATTGAATGTTTGATTAATTTCAGACTAATAACACTGGTGGAATTCTTCAATTTCTGCATAACTAGGTTTAGTGGTCAGTGTATTAGTGGTTGGTTCTAATAGTTGTATTGAATGGATTTCCTAGAATTTGGATGGATAATATCCTATCTCTGAAAGCACTGGACTTCAAGATAGATCTTAAAATGTTCCCTTTGATCATGATGGCCACACTATTCCTCTTGAACCTGTCATTCAAGGTATAGTGAACCCTTTGACTTTCTGACTTTAAATGGCCAGTGCCAGTCTATTTAACTCTCGAACACCTATGATATTGAGCTTTATGAATTCCATTTAACTTTTAGCAACTTCTAATTTCCCTAGATTCATACTTCATAGATTCATAGTCCAGATTAATCATTGATGTTTCCAATTGTTTCTTCTCATTTTGAGTCATGCCTCATCAGCAAATGAAGGTCCCGCAAACTTTACTCCATTTGTGTTATTATATTCACCTCTATTTTGAGAAGGCAGCTCTTTCTCAGTCATATTTAGATTGCCTTCTGCCCCAAGGGCTCTCTTCTGGCACTGCACTGCTTCTAGTCCCGAGGATTTAGTATTTGACAATGTTCCAATGCCATCCATAAGGTTTTCAGTGGCTAATTTCTCCAAATTGGACAGCCCATTCCTTCTTCATTGTCTGTTATTAACTCTGGAAGGTCAGTTGAAACCTGTCCACTTTGGGTCACCCAGCTAGTATTGGAAACACCAGTGATACCACTTTCAGAAGCACAGCAAGACACAAGCCACCACTGGATGACAAACCGATAGACAACTGGGGGAGGGATTAACGACAATTGTGAAAACTATAAACCTGGGCACATGTAAAGGGCTAGTTTTTGCATATTGTCTTTTTTTCCTTTCCCCTCGTCACAATCCAATTTATGCTTTTTAGCATGACTGCAAACTATCACGGATCATAAAAGTTGCAAATTAGATCTACACACTGGTTATGAAGATAGACTTCCTGTTTTTCTGAGGTCCAGGTAATGTAAAATCAATACCATGATGATTTTCTATGAACTTGATAATTAGCCTTGATATATCCAAATATATCCAAATAGCTTTAAACATGAAGTCACAAATAGTAATTTAAATAGATATGCCTGTATGCAGTGAAGAGATTTAGCTGATTCACAGCGTTTGATAGATCTGATCGCTTAATTTTTTTATTGAGGTTGGCTCACCAGTTATTGAAATGACACCTCTAATCAGGGTTTTCTCAAAGATGGGTAGCTGCGGTCCACCCAATGTTGAAATTGAAAATTTACATGTCTTACTATTTTTTGCAACAATATCTCTAATTTTATTCCCTGTAAGCTATCTTCATCGATGATGTTCTCTTCAGTATGCTGCAAAAATTTTAGAAACGTGTAGTAAATTGGATGGCTGCTTCTAACCCTCCTTGCAACAACAGTAATACCTTGTAGAATCCTTAGAGCCATTCAAGGTGTTGAAATGTCACTGTTTTTCCCTTGTAGCTTTAAACTCAGTTCATTAAGAATGCCAAAAATGTCCGCTAAATATGCCAGCTTTGTTACTCAAATATCATCTTGGAAGATATCTGCTTTGGAAGAAAGGTATCTTCTTTCACAGAGAAATAGGTGAACCTCATGCCCGAGTTCACAGACTCTGCTCGGTATCCTCCCTTGTGGCAACCAACCAGCTCTGGTGTGATTCAGTAAGTGGGCGTCAGTGATGCGTTCCAATCTCTGAGCAAAAAGCTTCCAGAAGCCGGCTATTCAGTGGGATGCTTTTGATAAAATTGATCACGCTCATTGCGTTGCTCAGGACTCCTCGGAGATTCTGTGGCAGATCCTTGGATACGAAAGCCTCCCTGTGTCTAAAACAGTGGTACCACACTGCGCGATTGTTAGTAACTTCTCACAAGTTCTTCGTGACACTGCTGCTGTGCCTTCCAGTGACGTAAGCTGTCCCATCGCTTTGTGATGCCTTTGAAGTTTTCCCAGTTTAACTTATACCGCCCGACGATGTGGCTTTCTAATTCTGCAAAAAGATTGAACCTGTTTAGATGGGAGGCCAGATTCACACAGCACAAGAAGTCCTCCACGATGTCATCCTGCCAATGCAGGATGCAAATCCGATGCAAACCCACGGTGCCACACTGCCCCCGGCATCAGTGCCTTCGTCAAGCTGAAGGGCAAAGTCTATGCCAGGCTGGAAGCGCGCCATCAGCCTCGCTTCCAAATGGTCTGCAAGGCGCAGATCCGAGGGGAGATGGTACCATCGCTGGGTATCGCTTTCAACGCGTCGCCTGGCTTTTCGTCTAAAATCGTTAGCACCATATGCAGACATGCTGGAAGAATAATCGATTGCACAGCTGTGTGAGTCATCTTCTCTTTTGCCACCCGATAGGCCACCAAATAGGGTGGCAGTAACACTTTCTCACTCACGACCGCGGGGCAGCTAAGAAGCTCTGACATCTCCTTTCTTTTCTTGAAAGTATTCAAGAGGCTTATCAAGAAGTTCGGGGTGTTGAGTTTCCAGGCGTCTCTTTAATTTGGAAGGTTTTCGGATGTGATTGCAAATAACACACTGGAATCCATCATTTTCAGGGGATTTTTTGCATTCCATGACACCTTATTTCAGATACCCCACATTGTAACGTCTTGAGATTACTCTTCGCTTTTTGATAGGTGGCTCACACCAGCTGGAAGTCTGCTGACGTGGGTCACTATTCCTCTGGATATTGTCACTTGTTGTACTGGTAGCTGCAGAATGTGAACCTGGACATGCTACTGTATCCTTTATATTCCCCCCCTTACTGCCTCCCCCCCATCACTGCCCTGGTGGGAGTAGGAAGCCCAGCCTTGCCGCTGGATTTGAACCGCCAACCCTGTGGGCCACAGCCACTGTGCCACCAGGGCTTAGCTTATTCCCCTTTCTTTTTTGGGGGGTGGGCATCACTGCCCTTTGGTGGGAATGGGAGGTCCAGTCTTGCTCCTGGAGAGCTGCTGCTGGATTTGAACCACCAAGCCAATGTGGGCTGCAGTCCCACACTCAACCGCCACAGGGGCTCAGCCCTCCCCTTTCTTTCAATGGTGAAATGGCTCATTGTAGGAGAGTAATCTGTTCTGACCAGATAAGATTGTTACAATTGATACAAATTAAACATTTTTTGATATAAATTGATCGTAACAGGAAGTCTAGGGAATGCCCTTTCCCCAAGATGCCCTCAGAGTTTGGAGCTGAATCTCAGCTGAAAATCCAAAGTCTTTAGTCATGTAAGTGACGGTAACAGATTACAATGTATACTCAGCTTACGCTTATGAAGGCCAACCTATGAGCCAAGGACAGGAAAACCATTTCTCTGCCAATATGCAAATCTCCATTATGTCCCTTCCACCCAATACCTTGCTCACACATTGAAACTGGCTTCAGTATTCTTGCAATCTACACTGTTCTGGCAAGCGAATCCTGGGCATCCTCATGTGTCTCTCGTGGAAAGTTCTCCGGGACTCAAAGAAACAATTTCGTGACCTAGTGAAGAGCCACATTCACAGTGCGCCAAGTGCTGAGGAAGAGATATGCGATGCACTGCTCTGCGGGTAGCTGTGTATGTCTGCTTGGTCACCATAGAAACTGGCTCCTCTGCTATCCTGTGCATGGGTGCAGAAATTTCTGGAAGTGCTACAGATATATTGGAGTTTTACTCCTCATTTTTACGCTGGGAAGAGCTTTCAAGAGAACAAATTGTGGCCTGATCTGCTGAGGGTCCAGCGGTGTTTTCCACGGGGATGTCAATTCTCAGGTTGGGGCTGATGACTGTTTTTTAGGAGCTTTCTTGACCTTTTTGCACAGTTAGGTCTTGTGATAGTTTGGTCTTAACTTGGCTGGGCCTGGGTTCTAAGTAGTTGGACAGTGGTCCCTCATAGTGTGATCTAATATGATGTAATCAACTCTATGATGGGATCTAGCATGCGTGGCTAGCAGTTGTGGAGGCACATAGGACTCTGGGTCAGGTCACAGCCTTGATACAATTGGAAGACACCCCTGCTCCTTTGTGAGCACATTCTGGGAGAAAGATGGTCACGTTTACTGGTCTAGATCCTGCATCTGGATCATCAATCTCAAGCTGAATTGCATGGCAACCCGGTGGTCAACTGTTGACCTTAAGATTCATTCAGGTGCTTGCTTTGGCAGCACATATACTAATAAAAAGATTTATTCAGTTCTGCATCCATAAATTTGCATGGTCTTCATCTTCCTACTTTATCTTCCTGCATTGTCAGCCGCCGTAGCTCCTGCCCTGGCATCGCAAACTCACTAGCCCAGACTCTGTCAGCTTCTCTGTTGCCTAGGGATTGGCACTGCTTAGCCAACACCACTGGATATCTTGCTTTTTTTTAATTTTTTTTTTTTTAGGGCGTCACTGCTCTCCGGCGGTGGGAGTAGGAGGCCCAGCCCCACTGCTGGAATTGAACCTCCATCCCAGTGGGCCGCAGTCCCGCACACAACCACTACACCACCGGGGCTCAGCTGATATCTTGCTTTTTTTAACATCTGATTGTGCAACAGATATTCTAAGCACCGACAATAATGTTCATTCTGCCCATAGGTATAAAAAAATTAGATGGAACCATCCTTTAGGCTTGTAGTATTTATTTATTCATTTCATAAAACTCATTATACTCCTGATGAAGTACTACATTTTTTCTCTTTTTGGGGAGAAGTACTATATTTTTAATCCCTTGCATTTATTACTTCAGGAAACAAACTTAGTATGCAAAGAGGAAAAGTGCCAAACAACTAGAGGGTAATATGTTGTCATTCACTTCAGCTTTATATTGCACCTCAAATTTCCACAAGATATTATGAATGAATTATGCATTTCCTGAAAGTGTTCAAAGAGCTAAAAGTATTGTCAGAACAATTGTTGTAAATTCAGTAGACTTGGAAAGGGGGTTTTCAAAGATGAACATAATATGTTCAGAAAAGAGAAGACACCTGTTTGATTTTTTAAAAATCATTTTGTTAGGGGCTCATACAACTCTTATCACAAACCATACATCAGTTGAATCAGGTATGTTTGTACATATGCAGCCCTCATTCTTTTCTAGACATTTACTTTCTATTGAACTCTTGGTATCAGCTCTGTTTTATCCACCACCCCCCACCCCCAGTACCCCCTGGTATCACTATCCCCGCTCCTGTTCCTGGAGTCTCTGTGTTGTGAGCACCCATCCCTTTCTAAACCTGTATACATGTTCTGCTCTAGTCTGCACTGAGAAGCAGCACTAGAGTCATGGTAGTGGGGGGTGAGGAACCAGAGGAATAGAGTCCACTTCATTGATGCTTTCCTGCACCTTGGGGATCCATCCCTTCCTGTGACCCCACTGTGGGGAGATGGTTCCACTGTCTACAGATGGGCTTTGGATCTCTGCTCCAGCCCCCCTCATTCTCAACAATATGTTTTTATTTGTGATGTGTCTCTTGATGCCTGTTACCTGGTCCCTGTGACTCCCCATGATCACACCAGCAGTGTGTTTCTTCCATGTGCATTTATTGCTGAATGATGGTTTGTGTGACTTTAAGCCTTTAAAACTCCAGACACTATATCTTTTAATAGCCGGGCACCATCCACCTTCTTCATCACATTTGCTTATGCACCCAACATCTGTTTCTGATATATCAAACACAATACCTTTTGTCTAACTGACCAACCTGGAAGGGAATTGGATCCAACTTCTTCTACAATAAAAAGATGGTTAAGGATAAATCATACAGTTGATGATGCTCAGCTGAAAGCAAAAATATTGCAAGTAAGGATACCAATCAAGAAGCAATGTGGGCATATCTTAAATAAATAACAGTTTTATTGCTTTTTGTGAGATAGTATAACATAATCTAGGTTTATGTATCTCTTTTATTTGTGTACCTTTTTTATTTGTTCTTACTATATTAATTGTGTGAATAAATGACCTTTTGTTATATAGTTTATATATCATATATAATAAATCTAATTTATAGAATATTTATGTGTTAAATAATAAAAACAGTATATTTATAAACATACCTCATATTATATTATCTACTATAAAATATAGATATTATATTTTATTTATAAACATAATTAGCATATTATATAATACAGCTATTATAATTTAGATATTATTTATATAAGATATCTTTATAAAATATATCATCTCCCTGCCCCCTGTCTTCGGGACCCTGATCTGCCCGGAGGGTCTTCCTCTCCAGCCCACTGAGCTGGCACTCAATCCTGCAAAAGAGCAACTCAGACATGTCAAAAAAGATGTTTTGATCCTGAAAACAATGAGAGATAAGGTCAGAGAGAGAGGTTTTGAATAGGTTCAAGATTTTACCAAATATTGCAAAGATTCTGGGACCCTCATGGTAGTGAGAGGCCAGGAAAAAAATTCTACATTAAAAGCTTGTCTAACTGCTTACTACAGGCATCCAGCTTTTTATGAAAAGTGCAAAATGAAGTACCCGAAAGTAAGAGAAGGATTCAGAAAAGCTGGAATCCCTGCCCAAAAAAGGTAACAGAAGCTTTCTACAAGCATGTAGGAAAATATTTTTGTAGGCAAATATTTAAATTTGTGTACCTCTTTTATTGTTCTTATTGTATTAATTGTATGAATAATAAACTACCTTTTGTTACATAGTCTATAGGGCTGAGCCCCGGTGGCGTAGTGGTTGTGCACGGGACTGCGGTCCACTGGGACAGGGTAGGGGCTGGACCTCCTACTCCCACCACTGGAGAGCAGTGATGCCCTCCCCCCCCAAAAAAACAAAAAAACAAGGAAGGAAATGTTACATAGTCTATATATCAGGGCAATCAGGAATTCCAATATTTACAGAAGGTACAGTCAATTAATGCAGTCAAGATAAGGAAATGCTTTTGCTTTATCCTAAATAAATGGAAATAAAAATTTTGATTTTTGAAAAAAAGAAAATAAAACACACCATCTATATAATATTCGTGTATTATGTAAATAATGAACATTTATATAACAACTAACTATGAATTACGAACTTTCTATTAGTATATCATTTTTTTAATACTTAAAACAGTCTTCAGGGCAGCGAACTAGTTGTAAATTATTTGAATTCCACCACTGCCTGTATCTACCAAAAGCCCATGGTGGAGAGCTACAGTGGCCCCACCTGATAACCAGTGCTTCCCTGATAACCGAAAGGTGGACTGGGCATTCAAACCCACCCCTCACTCCTCAGCAGAAGAATGTGGCGGTCTGCTCATGGAAAGGTGACATCCTCGGATGCCTTGTGGGGCAGTTCCTCTCTGTCTTCTATGGTCGTTATGAGTCGGAATTAACTGAATGGCCTTGAGGGTGACTTGGTAGCTATCAAAGTTGCATAATTACTCATTCTGCCTTATGTCGTTCCTTAATGTTTTCCCTTCCCTCCTTCCAGTCTCTCTGGCTTTTCCCTTTTTTTCCTTCTTGTTTTAATCAATAATCTTTTAAAATAGTTTTATTGACACAGTTCAGATAACATACCATGGGCTGAGCCCTGGTGGCGTAAGTGGTTGAGTGCGGGACTGCGGCCCGTGGGCTTGGCGGTTCAAATCCAGCGGCGGCTCTCAGGAGCAGCACTGGGTAGCGCCCACAGCCACCAGAGGCAGTGATGCCCACAAAAAAAAAAACAAAAACAAAACGACAACAACCAGGTAACATACCATTCAGTAGTCCAACCATATTAAAAAATTATGCAATCGGCTGAGCCCCGGTGGTGGAGTGGTTGTGCGTGGGACTGTGGCCCACTGGGATGGAGGTTCAATTCCAGCTCCACTGGAGCAAAGGCTGGGCCTACTACTCCCACCACCAGAGGACAGTGATGCCCCCCCCCAAAAAAAGTTATGCAATCATCACCACAATCAATTTTAGAACACTTTCTTCTTTCTTCTACTCATTGTTATCAGCTCCTCACATTCCCCCAGTTCATGCCCCGGGCCCCCCCCCTCCATGGTCATATCTTCAAGAAATCATTAATCCATTTACTATCGCTATAGATTTGTCTATCCTGGATTTCATATACAGAAAAGACATACAAAAACAGAAACAAACAAACAACAAAATTCCCCAAACAATAACAAGATAATTTTTTAAAACCCTCAATAAAAATAGCAGAAATTACTAAAAACAAGAAAAAATGTAAATAAGTCCAAAGTGAGACCAAATTAAATATATTAAATTTTAACCTAACTACATCTGCAATTGTCCACTTTCCAATGTACTCTGATAGTGACACTATTCACATCCCTGGTCAATGGTCAAAGGATATTCTTCAGAGGCTTAATCCTTATGGGCACCCTGAAGTGGCTTTCAATAACTTCCATAGCCTTCTGCAACTGGCCACTCAGAATTTAAACTCTAAGGCATTTCCTTCCTCCATGCTTAGATTTTATTATTTATAATCTTTGAATCACACAATCTGGTATACTTCCTCCATGTGGACTTAGTTGATACTTACATTTAAATTTAAGACAAGGCTTTAAGACCACAGACCCTATTATTTTGGGTAGCCAGGCAGTATATGATTTCTTCACCATATGTTGTTCTAGCACCCATATCTTCAGTGATCTCTTCTTGAAGAAAAATATTAAGTGGGACATATCACAAGAACTAATTGTTTTTAGATTAATATTAAGCTCAGAATCCATGCATATATCTATGGCTTTTGTATGGCCCTGGTTCACATTAAAGGCATCATTTTAATGTTAGTGGGGGACTTTATAATTCATCCATGTGAGGCATATGGTAACTCTTATCATTAATTGGATATAATGATATAGAATGTAAAGATGACCAGAATCCTCACAGCTAGACCAAGATAGAACTCATTAGCTACATCTGCTACACAAGGCCTCTTTAGAGTATTGCAAAGCAAGAATATTATTGTGAAGACTGAGGTACACCTGCCTTAAGCCTTGGTATTTTCAATGGCCGCATAGACGTGGGAAAGCCTAAAGGAGACTGAAGAAGAATCAGTGCATTTGAATGGCAGTGTTACGGAGAAGAATCAATGCATTTGCATTGCTGTGCTACTGAAGGATATTGAAAGTCTCATTGACTGCTAAAAGGACAAGCATCTGTCTTGGAAGAAGCACGGCCAGAGTGCTCCTTAGGGGCAAGCACGGAAGGTCTTTGTCTTATTTCTTTGAACCTATTGTTAGGAGAGGCTGATCCTTGAAGAAAGGCAACGTGGTTGGTGAAGTGGAGGGACAGTGAGAAAGAGATGGATGGACCCCAGGGCTGCAGCCAGGGCCTCAAGCATCAGAACGGCTGTCAGCAGGGCACAGGACCAGAGCATGTCTCATTTTGTTTTCACTGTCAAAGCAGTGGAAAGTTCAAAGACTGATTTCCTGGCCAGTGATGCGTTCCATTGGTGTAGCAAAACTATTGTCTTTTGTCTTAACAATGAAATTAAAGGTTCCAATTGGAACTTCAGGTCTCCAAATTCAGTTGGTTACTCTTTTGGTTTGTTTGTTTGTTTGCTTGCTTGTTTTTGTTTTTGCCACTTTCTGGCCATCGGGATGATTGCTCTGTACCTGGTAATGTGCTATGCAGGCAGTAGATGGTGCCTGTTTGGACCCTGGTCTGATCATCAGGGAGACAGAGAGGAACAGGCTACAAAATGTTCATGGGAAAAATCCATCATATTTCAATTTTTCACAAATTTTACGAAGCCCCATACTTACACCCATGCAAGGAGGCCAAGACTTAGGTGTGAACATTGCAACCTTAGGTCCTACTTGACCCATCCTGGCGGACAAGAAAGAGGCTCTGATGCTTTCTAATGAGTTAAAGAGAAATTACTCACCATTTTAATGTCGATGGGACATCATTCCCCACATAACTTTTTTCAAAAATATATTATTTCATGCTACATTGTTATTACTTGACATGAACATTAACCTTCTTTTGTGAAATTCTACTAAGATGCGAACTGGAATTAAAAACATTGGAAGTAGTCAGTCTTGGGGCTGAGCCCCGGTGGTGTAGTGGTTGTGAGCAGGACTGCGGCCCACTGGGATGGAGGTTCAATTCCAGCAGTGGGGCTGGGCCTCCTACTTCTACCGCTGGAGAGCAGTGATGCCCCCCCCCCCCCAAAGAAAAAGAAAGTAGTAAGTCTTTTAAAATAAAAATATGGTATATGGGGAACAATAATAGAAGTGGACATGTGAGGGTGCTTGACGAGTATGCTTATTTATATATTGTGAAAAACGATGTATGAGCCCCTAATAAAATGATTGAAAAAAAATAAATTCAAATAGAAATAAAAAAATTAAATATATTACAATAAAAAAAGAAAAAATATGGTATATGTATATTTATTTAGGGTCTTATTCCAGTTCTCTCCATAGGATTGAGTCCTTTATTAAACAACTGAATTTTTTTCTTGAAGTCATTTAACATTTTAAGTATGAATGTATAAATAGTCCACATATAGGAGTATATATTATGTATACTAGGTTCTTTGCCATCGATTGACTCAAAGTGTTCCTATAGCACTATTCTATAGCGTTATCAAGGTTGTAATCTTTTGTTTAGTTTAGTTTTGTTTTTTTTTGGCATCACTGTCTCTGGTGGTCGTGGGCGCTACCCAGTGCTGCTCCTGAGAGCCGCCACTGGACTTGAACCGCCAAGCCCGGGGGCCGCAGTCCTGCACTCAACCACTTACGCCACCGGGGCTCAGCCCGAAGGTTGTGATCTTTACAGATGCAGATGTCCACCCTTTTCAGCCTCAGAGTGGCTAGTGGATTGGAAGTGAGCTTAAGTGACTTTCCACTGCTTTGGGTTAGAAGTAAATGGCTTCCTTTTTTTGTTAGAAGTCAACCTAATCACTCGAGCCATTTCTCTTGAGTCTAGATATGAAATATGTAAGTATGTGTGCATTTACACACGCATGTGCACACACACATTCTCTGTGAGTTTGTCTACTGCAGCGATTTGTCTCTTGCTGTGATGTTGGAAACTTTGTCGGCGGTATTTTAAAGACCAGCAGGACACCACCAGGGGCAAAGTTTAAGCATATTTCTAGATTAAGATAGATTAGGAGGAAGAATTTGGTGCGTTAGTCTGGGTAAACTAGAGAAACAAGTTCATAAACATGCATATGGATATAAGGGAATGGTTTATAGACAAGAGGAATGGAACATTGAGAAAGCATCCCAACCCAGTCCAGTTCAAAGTCATAAGTCTGATATCAGTCTATAATGTCCCCTTCCGACTCACGAAGTCACAGGCCAGTGGGTGCAGAGTCCCGGCGCTGGCAGGGGTCTTCCCATGGCTCCTCGCTTCCAGGGCTCAGGGTCCATCAACAGCATCCAGTGGTGGTAAAAGCAACTCAGCGCTGGCAGGGCTCTCCACGTGGCTTCTCCAGCTTCAGAGGCCTGGTTCCATCAGGGGAAGGCCGTGTGCCTTCTCCTCCCACTCTTCCAGCTCATTGGATGCTACCATCTTGTCTTGTCTGTAATTCATCGTCTCTGAGACTACCTCCCAACATGGGGGAGATAGCTTCTCATTTCCATGAGGGAAATATTGTGAGATTTCCCAAAAGTCTCAGGAGAAAGCCATGCCCACACAGAGGCCTCATTGGCTACTCAATGGCTATCTCCAGATGAACAGGCTAGACTCCACCCCTACATCTCCATCATGAAATTAACCGAGCACATAACCGCCACATTTGGCAACCTATTTCTTTCAAAATTGGCCATGGCCACCCCTTTACAGGGGAGCCACGGGAAGGAGACAGACTAGTCAGGGTGCAGCCAGGCACTGACGATGCATACAAGTTTCCTCTAGTTCCCGAGGTTTCCCTACCCCCCAACCTTCATGATCCCAACTCTACCTTGCAAATCCGGATGGACTGGAGAAGGTGTACTAGTGGAGAGGGGGACTGGAGAGATGGGGAAATCAGGATGGATGAGCTCCCTCGGGGCAGTGGTTAGATTGGAACTACTGGCTGGGTAGAGAGACGGGAAGGTGGGGTAGAGAGACGGAACCAACTGCAAGGATCTACATATGACCTGTCTGGAGGACAGGCATGGGAGAGTGGGTTGAGGGAGGTGTCGGGCAGGGTAAGATATGACAGAACAAAAATAATTTATAAAGTATTGAGGGTTGATGGGGGAGGGAGAGCAGGGGAAGAGAGGAGGGGTTGGAGGAACCGACACCAGGGGCGGGGGGAAAGGGCGGATGTCTGGAGAATGATGACGGCAGTGCACGTGCGAGGGTGCTTGCCACAGTATATTTATGTATTGGAAAAATGATGTATGAGCCCCTAATAAAATGATTTTTAATTTTATAAAAAGAAAGTAAATGTTTAGAAAATAATGATGACAACATATTTATAAATATGCTTGATGCAATTGATGAATTGTTATCAGAAATGTAAGCACCCACAATAAAATGATCTTTTAATAAAAAAAGAAAAAAAACTGGCCTTGGAAAATCTTATGAGTAGCAGGGGAGCACTGTTGGGACAGTGGCAACAGATGAACCCTGTGAGATTGTAAGGCATTCACCATACGATGGATGCAGAACTGCCTCCTCTAACAGTCGACCTTAAGGACAGGAAGGGAGTAGAACTTTCAGGGCCTGCAGTTGTTATTGAGTCATGACTCAAACTGCAAAGAAACACTTGCAAGCAATGGAACACAGGATTTGTGTAAAGTAGAAATCTTTTTTTTTTTCTTTTGTGGCATCACTGCCCTGGTGGGAGTAGGAAGCCCAGCCTTGCTCCCGGAGAGCTGCTGCTGGATTCAAACCGCCAACCCTTTGGGCCGCAGTCCCGCGCACAACCACTAGGCCACCAGGGCTCAGCCATAAGTTTAATTCTTGAGAAAAAAAATTTTTTTTAATTTAAGGAGAATAGTTATTAAAATTCAAACGAGACAATAAGATCACAAAGGCGCAACCACATCAACTGGATGAGGTAGGCCATTAACATGAGTTCAAAATTGCATCCATTGAAATGTTTCTTTGACAATAAATGTGACATCATTAGTCTTGGATCTGTTATTCTTGGAATAGTAAAAGAGATGATCAGGAAAAAAATTTTAAAGGAAGCCGGAGAAGACAAAGTAAAATATTATAATGAAAGGTGCAAAGATTTGGTGTTAGAAAATCAAAAATATTGCCACTCTCACCACTGATCCTGAAGAGATCATGGTCCTGGGACCATCATCCCTGTGTTTCCGGTTCCTATCTGTACATCCCCTGGTCTAGTCAGATTTGTAAGGTAGAATTGGGATCATGCTAGTGAGGGGAGGAAGCATTTAAGAACTAGAGGAAAGCTGTATGTCTCATGATTGCTACATTGCACCCTGACTGGCTCATCTCCTCCCTGTAGCCCTTTGGTAAGGGGATATATCTTCACCTACAGATGGGCTTTGGGTCCCCACGGTTCAACATAGAATCCTCTCCCTGCGGTATGGACAACAGAAAAGTGGGTAAAGGAGACATCAGAGAGTAAGACATGACAAAATAATAATAATTTATAAATTATCAAGGCTTCATGGGGGACAAGAGAGGAAAAATGAGGAGCTGATACCAAAGACTCAAGTAGAAAGCAAATGTTTTGAAACTGATGATGGCAACAAATGCACAAATAGATTTATGTGTGGATTGTGATCAGAGTCCTACGACTCCTCAATAAAATGATTTTAAAAATCAAAAATAAATAATACATTTGACACTTTACAAACTCAAGCAACTAAAGAAAAACAATCAAGTTTCAAGTTGCAATATTGAAGGATTACATGGGGAAAATATTGAAGGATGCAGGAATCATCAAAAGATGATGGAAGAAATAAACAGTCACAGTATCAAAAAGAAAAGTTTGTTCCACTATTTCAAGAAGTAGCATTTGATCAAGAACAGATGGCACTAAAAGAAGAAGTCCAAGCTGCACTGAAGGTATTACAAAAAAATCAAGGCTCCAGAAGTTGATGGAATACTAATGGAAGTGTCTCAGAAAAAGAGACGCAGCACTGGGTGCACTCATACATCTTGGCCAGGGAATTTGAACGACAGACTTACCTAGACAACCGTCCGGACGAGAGCCAGATATGTTCCCATTCCAAGTATACTCATCCAAGAGAATGCAGACATTGTTAAACAATATCATTAGTATCACCTGCAAGTAAAAGTCTGCTGAAAATCAATGAAGGTTAAAAGTACAAGACCACATCAACAGAGAACTGCCAGGGATTCAAGCTGGATTCCACAGAGGATGTGGAATGAGAGATCTCATTGTTGATGTTAGATGGATTTTTTGGCAGACAGAAGAGATTGTCACAAAGATATTTTCCTGTGTTTCATTGGCTATGCAAAGACTGTGTGGATCATAGCAAACTACGGACAACATTTTGGAAAGTGGAAATTTCCAGATCACTTCATTGTACTTGTGTATGTTGGCTAGAAGGCACAGCAAGGGGATACTTTGTGGCTTAAAAACAAGAAAGGTGCGTGTCAGCGTTGTCTCCTTTCACCATATTTGCTGAGTCTGTGCAGGGAACAAAGAACTGGAGAAGCAGGCTATATGAAAAGTACCGTGACATCAGGATTAGAGCAGGACTCCCAACTTTGATATACGACCGATAACAGAACCTTGTTGGCTGAACTCCAACAGACTGAAGATCGAAAACTACAAGCTCAATATAGATTACAACTTAATGTAAGCATGCACTTATATATCCTTACAACTGAACCAATAAGCGATGTTATGATAAACAGAGAAAAGACTGAAGTTGTCAAGTACTTCATTTTTCTTGAATCCACAATCAACCCCCACGGAAACAGGAGTCAAGAAACCAAATGATGCATCGCATTGAGCAAATCTGTTGCAAAAGATCTCTTTAGAGTGTTCAAAGTAAAGATGTCACTTTGAGGATTAAGGAATGTCTAACCCTGCCGGTGAAATTTTCAGTCTATGCATATGTAAACTATACAATGAGCAGGAGAGATCAAAGACGAATCGGTGTTGGTGAAGAATATTGAACATGTTATGGACTGCCAGGAGAACAAACAGACCTACCTTGGAAGAAGTATAGCCAAATTTGTCCCTGGAAGCAAGGATGGTGAGATTTTTGTCTCATTTAGTTTGGACCTGTTACTAGGAGGGACCAGTCTCTGAAGAAGGATATCATTCTTGGTAAAAACCGAGACTCATTAAAAAGCAGGAAACCCCGAAGAAGACAAACTGACAAAGTGAGTGCTACAATCACTTCAAGGATAGCAATGGTTATGAAAATGGCTCAAGACTGGGTAGGCTTTTGTTTGGCTGTGCACAGAATTGCTCTATGTCATAACTGATTCAACAGCACCTGACAACAGCAAAAACATTTTGCTACTGGCAAAGGGAGCATTTTAAGGTCTAATTTCTAAAAAGTTAATACTGGCTTGCAGAACATCTGTTAGCTTTTATAGAAGTATTTTTGATCAGAATTATTAAATGAACTCATTTTTAATCATCCAATTTAATTTACATTTTACTGATGCAAGTAGGAATTCACTAGATGGCAGTGAGTTTGGTCTTGGCTTTGTTTTGTTTTTTATACTCATGAAGCATAAATTCTCTTTATATGCAAATTACCTAATTGAATTTCCTCTTTTATAAATTGTCCGTTCTTCTTTGCCTATTTTCCTGGTAGGGGGGAATGTGCGGTTTTAGGGACAATGCCGTGTACATTTTTCCCATTCAATAATTTACTTAATTTAATCAATATCAGGTTTTCTTCCAAAGAAAACTGAGGAAGAAAAGGAGGACTAAAATCCCTTTCTCTTTCTTTTCTAGAAGTTGAAAAAAAATTTAAAATAAAATAAAAGAAATATACAAGTTGACGCTCAGCAATAACCAAAAGGAATGTATCTTTTTAAAAACGAACAAACAAGCAAAAACCTCATCTTCCCATATCCTCAGCCACTCTCCTGAGGTACTCACTGTTAACAAGTTCTCGTACAGCCTTGTAAAAACTTCACTTGTACTCCTAAGTGCACGCTTTATTGCAAAGCGCGGTTCCCCACGAAGCTGGTCAGGAGAGGAGTTGGTGTGCTGGAGGTGCCCTTAGGAGCTACCCTTGTGGGAGAAAGGAAGGAAGCAGGACTGGGCAGAGGAAATATTGAGCTTTGATGCTGTCTCAAGGAATGCCTCGGTTAATTCATGGGGCAATGTGAAAATTGGAGTAGCCCTTTGGGCTTGTCCTGAGTTGGGGTGGGATGGTCAGACTTTTACACTCCAACATCCGCCATTCACTGGACGCTAGCTTCACTGCACCAGGTGACTTTCTTCAGCAGGGAGAAGTTGTCAGAGAGAACGTCCAACGACTGGTGGAATATCTTCAACAACCAGGGGGGGATATGGGAAGCAAACCCTATTATCCTGTGTAGTCCTCTTCTGGAACCATTCTGAATGACTGATTTGCATAAGTTCTGGGCACAGTCTCCTTTCCTGAGGGATGGTCCGAAGACAAGGACAGTGAGAGGAACAACAGCTTTCACCATGGCTTTCACCCCTGATCTTGAGGCCACAGCGATACTCAATGTCTCGTTCCTCTACTCTCCAATCTAGACTCCTGTTGCCCTTTTCTTGGTGCTTCTGCTGGTCTAAGAGGCTTACCTGGTGATGTGCTAATGACTTATAGTTTGCGGCCATTTTGGGACAAAACTGGCTAAGGAAGTTTCAGGTCATCACTTAGGTGCCACACATAGTCCTTCCTGTTTTCATTATGCAGCAGAATTCTAACATCCTCTCCAAGAAGAGAGACAATTATTTTTCACCAGACTGGTGACTTTATGTCATGTCTTCTGATTCTTAGACGCACAGAATCTGACGTGCCCAGATAGCAAATGAAGCTTAACAAGCCATGGGACCCTTGCTGTGACTTTTGGTAGAAGTGTTCCTTGCTAGGAACCAGATTTCAAAACCTACAGAGCCAAGCGTTGAGGGATGAGATGGACAATTCAGAGGAGCTGGTCAACGTCCACTCATTTGCTTCCTGCCCTATGTATTCTACCTGTTGAAGGGAAAGCATAATATGTTGGCCATTGACCTCTCAGTCTATGTTGGAGAAGAGGGAGCAAGTTTAATTGGTGAATGCTGCTGGCAAGCATTATCCAAGAGAGAGAGACAGAAAGGTGCTGTGAAAGTGAGGAAGTCTTCAGGGCCAGATAAATCTCACACAAGAAAAGGCACAAGGCTCTGGGTACACAGGAAGGACTTCCCTCAGCCCTTTAGCCCCATATGAATGAGTTCTTTATAGCTGGTCACCATTGTTGTCCTCCTGCAGGGCCACTACCATCTCTACTTCTTCCTCTGTCATCGACTCACCCAGTATGACAAGAACCTGGTGGATTTCAGCTTCTGTGATGTTCTTGTCCTTGTTAAACACCTAAAGGTCTTCAACCTAGTCCTTAAAGGTGCCCTGGTCCTTGTTCTTGGCTACAGGCTGCAGTATGGGCAAGAAGGACACAAATCCAGCACCTTCACATTCATCTCATCACTCTTGGGGTTCCCCAGGATTTTGAGCACCCCGGTGTTGGAGAGGCTCTGGCCAAAAGCTCTAATCATGCCCCTACATTGGCTATGTAGAACCTGATCATCCCCTGTTCAGTCAAACAGGAGCCCTGGTAGTTAGGCTGATAATTGCAAGGTCAACAGTTCAAATCCACCAACCACTTTGCGGGAGACAGATATGGATTTCTACTCTTGTAAACAGTTACAGTTGCAAAAACTCAAAAGGACAGTTCTACCCTGTCCTGTAAGGTCACCTTGGGTTGTCATCTACTCAATCTCAGTGAGTTTGAGTTGAGTTCCGTGAAATAGCCGGAAGGAAGCTCACGGCATTACTTCTCAGATTCCAGGGACTTTTTCTTCCTGAATGGCTGATTTAGCGTACATAAATGTGATCTTGCAGACTGTATCCCACCCCTCCATCTCTGAGCTGGCATCTCAGCTGTGCCTTCAATATTGTCTACTTGGTGGTGGTGTTGGGTGCCGTGGATTGGGTTCGGATTCACAGTACCTTATTGGCAACAGAGCGAAACACTGCCCCATCCTACGCCAGCCTCACAATCACTCTTACGTTCAAGCCCATTGTTGCGGTCACTGTGTTCGTCCATCTTAAGGGCCTTCCTCTGCTTCTTTTTTTTTTTTTTGCTGCCCCTCCATTTTACCAAGCATGATGTCTTCTTTCTCCAGGGACTGGTCTCTCTGGATAATATGTCCAAAGTAAGTGATTGATGTCTTGCCCTCCCTGCCTCTCAGGAGTATTCTGGCTGTGCTTCCTTCGAGAGAGATCTGTTTGTTCTTTTGGCAGTCCATGCTCACTGTCACAGAGTCAATTTTAACTCTTGGGCTGAGCCCCAGTGGCGTGGGCTGAGCTCCAGTGGCGTCGTGGTTGTGCGCGGGACTCCAGCCCACTGGGATGGAGGTTCAATTCCAGCTCCACGGAGCAAAGGCTGGGCCTCCTACTCTCACCACTGGAGGGCGGTGATGCCCAAATAAAATAAAATAAAATAAATTTAAAAAAAATTAACTCTTAGCAACACGATGGGACAGGTCAGACTACTTCTGTGGGTTTGTGAGACTAACTCTTCATGGAAATAAATAGTCTCATCTTTCTTCTGTTGAGTGGCTGATGGCTTCAAACTGCTGACCTTATGGTTTGCAGCCAATGTATAATCACTGGGATTCTGGCAGTCCATAATAGTTTCAATATTTATCTACAACACGTCGTCCAAATGCATCCATTTTCCTCCAATCTTCGTCATTCAACATCCAACTTTCACATGCATAGGAAAATACCAGGTTTTGGGTCAGGCACACCTTAGTCAAGTATTTCCTTGCCCTTCAATACTTTAACGGGGTCTTTTGTGGCAGATGGACATAACGCAATGTGTCTTTGACCCTTTGAAGAGCATTGATTGTGGGTCTAAGGAGATGAGATCCTTAGGAATGTCAATATTTTTTCTTATGTTTCTTATGATGTTACTTGTGAGGATTTTGGTCTCTTTTACATCGAATTGCAATCCATACTGAAGACTACAATCCTTGATCTTCATGAGCAAGAGCTTCAAGTTCTCCTTACTTTGAGCAAGCAAGGGTGTTTTATTTGCATATCACAGGTTGTTAATAAACCTTCCTCCAACCGGGATGCCACATTTTTCTTCTTATAATCCAGATTCTCTAATGATCTGCTCAGCATACAGATTGAATGAGTATGGCGAAAGAACACAGCCCTGATGCACACTTTTCTTGATTTTTTTTTGGGGGGGCATCACTGCCCTGATGGGAGTAGGAAGCCCAGCCTTGGTCCTGGACAGCTGCTGCGAGATTTGAACCATCAACCCTGTGGGCTGCAGTCCCGCACGCAAGCACTATGCCACTGTGGCGCAGCCCCACTTTTCTTGATTTTTAAATCCTGCAGAATTCCCTTGTTCTGTTCGAATAACTGCTTCTTTATCCATGTTTAGATTCTATACCAAGACAATGAAGTGGTATGCAGAATTACCATTCATCTCAAAGTTATCCATAGTTTGTCTTGATGCACACAGTTGAATGCCTTGTCATAGTCAATAGAACACAAACAGTTTTCTATTTAAGGGTCTTCATGCAAACTCTTCTGGGCCATTGTCATTTCCATTTTCATTCTGTTGATACTATTTTCATGAATGTATCTTCCCTGCCTTTTCTTCCCTCCTTTTCCTGTTTACCTTGTTGCAAATGTTGACTGTTTGGTCTCATGCAGTTGATGATTTAAGGGAGTGCAGTGCTTAACAGTGATATTGTTGATCTTGTAAGCCAATCTATTTGGATGAAAAAGGACTAGATTCAGGTCTGACTTAAAAAGGCATCACTTAGACCACTAGTCTTGAGGATCCTCTAGTGCAGGGATGGGAACCTTCTTCTTGTCAAGGGCTATTTTGTTATTTATAACATCATTGGTGAACTATACAAAATTTACCAATTTAAATATTAGCCTCCTCTATTTGACCAAACATTTAATTAAGTCACCCCTGATGTGATGGGTAGGAGCCCCAGTTGAGTAATAGTTAAATGTTGGACTATCATCCGCCAGGTGGGCAGTTGGAAAACACCAGGTGCTCCGACAGAGAAAGATGGGGCTTTCTAGTCCCGTAAAGAGTTACTATTATCTTGGAAACCTTACAGGGGGTTTCCAATGCTTGCTATGCATTAGCATTGACTCAAAGGCAGTGAGTTTTGGGGTAAACATCTCTCTAGTATTTCCTGTCTTTAGCCAAGATCCATTTATTGTCAGTAATAATATCCCTTGTTCCACTTCCTTTTCTGAATTCAGCCTGAATCTCTGACAACTTCTTGTCAATGTACCAGTGCAACCATTGTTGGATGATCTTCAGCAAAATTTTACTTGCGTGTGACATTAATTACAGTGTTCTATAGTTTGAACATGTGCTGGGTCACCTTTTTTTGGGGGAAGGAGTACAAATATGGATCTCTTCTAAGCAGTTGTCCAGGAAGTTGTCTTCTAAATTTCTTGGCAGATGACTAAGTGCTTCCAGTACTTCATCAGTTCATTGAAATATTTCAATTGGTATTCCATCAATTCCTGGAGCCGTGCTTTTTAACTAATGCTTTCAGTGCAATTTGAACTTCTCCCTTCAGTATCATTGGTTCTTGATCATATCCTACCTCTGGAAATGGTTGGATATCGACTAATTCTTTTTGGTATAGCGACTCTGTGTATTCTTTCCATTTTTTTTAATACTTCGTGTATCGTTTATTCTTTTCTCCATAAGATATTTCAAGATTTCAACTTGACGCCTGATGTTCTTTCTTGAATTATTTCAGTTTAAGATATGCTGAGTGCGTTCTTCCCTCTTTTTGTTTTCTAATCTAGGCCTTTGCAAATTTAATGACCATACTTTATCTTCTTGATCTGCCTTTGAAATTTTCTGTTCAGCTCTTGAACTTCATCATTTCTTCCGTTGTCCTCAGCCCCTTTATGATCAAGAGCAAGTTTCTGAGTCTCTTCTCACATTCACTTTGATTTTTTTCTTTCTGGCCTGTTTTTTTTTCCCTCCCCCACCCCTGTCCTGTTTTTATAATGGCCTTTTGCTTTCTTCATGTATGATGTTCTTGATGTCATCTCACAGCTCATCAGATCTTCTGCCATTAGTGTTCAATGCAGAAAATCTATTCTGGAATTCAGGTAGGATATACTCAAGGTCACATTTTGGTTCTAGTGGATTTGTTTTAATTTTCTTCAGTTTCAACCTGAACTTACATATGTGCGTTCAATAGATGGTCTGTTCCACAGTCAACCCATTGTGTGGTTTTAGTTGCTGATTTTGAGCTTCTCCATTGCTTCTTCCCACAGATATAGTCCATTTTATTTCTGTGTATTTCATCTGGAGGTTATGTGTATACTGTATTTTTCAGAACATAAGATGCACTTTCCCCCCCTAAAAGTGGGGGTAAAATTAGGGTGCATCTTATGGTCCGAAGGTATGGCACCCCAGAACATTTTAGAATATTGGTACTATTTGGTTCAGAATATATTTTTCTTGTTTTCCTGCTCTAAAACCTGGGTGTGTCTTATGGTCCGAAAAATATGGTAGTTGCCTTTCGCATTGTTGAAAAAAGATATCTGTGATGAAGAAGTCACCAATCTTGCAAAATTTTGTCATGTGATCTTCAACTTCAATTCTATCACCAAGACCATATTTTCCAATTACTGTTCCTTCTCCTGTTTCCAGCCTTTTCATTCCAATTGCCATCAATAATCAGTGGATCTTGACATGTTAGATCAATTTCAAATTGAGAATATTGATAGAATTCCTCAATTTCTGCATCACAAGTTTTAATGGCTTATGAGTCAGTTTGAATTGGAGTTGTATTAATTGGATTTCCTTTTATGCGATAGACACTATTTCATCACAGACTGCATGTTGTCTCAATATGGCTCTTTAAATGTTCTTTTTGATGATGAATCCAATGCCATTCCTATTGTGTCATTTCTGGCATCATAAACCATATGCTTTTTTAATTCAAAATGGCCAAATACTAGTCCATATTAGCTCACTAGTGCCTAGAATATCAATCTTTATGCATTCCATTTCATTTTTTATGACTTCCAATATTCCTAGATGCATATTTCACTTATTTCAAGATCTGATTATTAACGGATATGTCTTCTCATTTTGAGCCTTGCCATGTCAGCAAAGGAGGGTCCTGAATGCTTTTCCTTGGGCTTTGCTCCATCCAGGTCATGATAGTCTACTTCATCTCAAATAATTTTGGACATGTTGTCAGGAGAGACTAATCCCTAGAGTAGGACATCATGCTTGGTAAATTAGAATGGGAGAAAAATGGCCCTTGATGAGATGGATTGACACATGGACCTCAACCACGGAAATAGTGGTGAGGAAGGTGTGGGTCTGGACAGTGTTTCATGTTACTGTGAATAGGATTGAGTTCCTGTTGGCATTTAACAGCACCACCAACTGCTGTATATACTCGTGTATAAGCTGGGTTTCCAGCACATTGTGATGCAGTTTTTGTGGTAATATTAGGTGCCTAGACTGATATTTGGGTCGGCTTCTTCTTGAATATATACAGTACTTTGAGATGGTAGCTCTCCTTCCGTCATATTTGGAGTGGCTTTTGACCCTCAGGATCCGTCTTCCAGTGCTATCTCCAACAACGTTCCACTTCTATTCACCAGGTTTTCAGTACGTGACATTTGTTGGCTACATCCGCAGTGGTGAAGTCCCTGGAAGGAAACAGCCCCTGCCTTTTTACAGTCTGTTCTTTGTCTGGAAACTGTGCTGAAACCTGTCTACATTGGGTGACCTCACTGCTATTTGAAAGACTAGTGACATAGCTTTCAGCATCACAGCAACACCCAAGCCACCACTGTCCCCAGCGCGCTGACAGTCATCTCACCTGTGCATTAACATTTGCCTTGAACTTGCCAGCGGCGCCTTCAACATTGCAATCAAAATAGGCCCACAGTCGTCGTTGTTGCTTTGAAAGCCTATTGCAAATGAGAATTTCCAGTTGCTGTATCCCAGGAGGAAAAGTAGCTTTTGTGGCCAGAGGAGTCTATTTATTGACATGTGCCACATCTCCGCTGTTTCAAATGGTCCCCTGGGTTGGAGGCGGTGTTCTGTAGGAGATCATGTAGGCAGCTGAAAAAACAGGTGCCAGAAGAAGCTCTAAGAGCAGGAAAGGTAAACCCATACCCAACATTCATGTCTTTTCCAGTCAACGTAAATGGCTACCCCTTCTAAGGGAGAGAGTAGCAGTTAGTATGCCACAAAATATCAGATTGGTTTCCTTGAAGGATGGTGTCAAATCAAAGGTTCAACTCTTGTCTTTGTGCTGGCAGGCTGGGAATTCAGTAGCAGCAGCAGCAGCAGCCAGTAGACCAGTCTTGTTGAGTGGAAGGCACACTCTTGCACTCATCCAGAGCCTCCACTCCCGTCATGTTTGCCTCTATGTCCTTGGGTGAGTTGGGTAAGCACTGGAGTGCCCAATGACAGTCGGCTGACATCACCAAGTCCTTTCTACTTGTTTGCTTAATGCTTCTTCTATGGGCACTCCTGTCCAGTGAGTATTAATATATGGCACAGAGATCTTCACACTTGGGGGTCCACATGTCCATCCATATTTCTGAGGTCCAGATTCCTTATTTCTTATCTTACATTCTTGACAGACCTTTCCCTTACCACCACTGGATGCAGCCATTCTCCACTAGCCATGAATCTGTTTTCATTATGACCTTATGCCACTTCATTTTTCATACTAAGTGGGAAATCAACTGTTGGACGCCTGTTTTTTTGGTGAGAATTTCATCCTATAGCTGTCTTGAAGGCCATCCCTGAGCCAAACATAATATAGCTTTGCTCCTTTTTTCAGTGCATACATTGACAAAGCAACTTCAGATATAAAAATCCGTGCAAGGCAATTCCTATGAGGAGGAGGTGAAACATACCGTATGCCAGGTTTCCACATTCTCTAAGCTGTTGTACCACTTCACCCTTGTTACCGACTCCTCTCCTCCCTCTCAGCACTCTCTCCAACCCCACTTGGTTTCTGTTGTTGGCTGCAATGTCTCACAGCACTGAAGGACTGTTATAATTAAGTGGCTTATTGAAAAAACAACAGGGTACATGACTTCTTTATGATTGACTTTATGATTAATAGCCTATCACTCAGGATAGGACTCCTCCCAAGGCCCCTGCAGTTGAGCTCCCTCTGGGACTTCTTAGGACAGGCTTTCTGACTTCAGTTTCAATGGTGTCACCAGGAATCCTGCCACAGGCTTCCCCTGATCAGTTCTGCCTTTAGTGTGACAGCCCTTGTAGGATCTTCTGGCCCTCTCTCTTGCCTTCATCTGTCTTTCAAATTCCTTCTGCTTTTGTCTGTGAATACAGCATACAAAATGGAGTCACCATGGACATTAACAAGGCTGACATGAGACCACTGAGAATAAAGAAGTCAACAACAACATGGAAACTGGCCAGAATCCAAGGCTATCAGACTAAACATTTGAGGTTGTACCCCTGATCATACTGAACACCCATGACCACACTAATGGCTATACCTCCTCTCACCCCTCCCAAAGGTATAGAAGTACAGCTAAGTGCCCAGAAAATCGAGCTTCTGGACTGCTCCAACAGAACAGAACTCGCTCCTGCTGCCAAATCTTGCCTTTTTTAAAAAATCATTTTATCGGGGGCTCATACACCTCTTATCACAATCCATACATCCATCCACTGTCTGTCAAGCACATTTGGACATTTGTTGCGCTCATCATTCTCAAACATTTGTTTTCTACTTAAGCCCTTGGTATCAGGTCCTCATTTTTCCCCTCTCCCCCTTCCATCATAAACATTTGATAATTTAAAAATTACTATTTTGTCATATCTTACACTGTCCGATGTCTCCCTTTACCCACTTCCCTGTTTTCTGTACCCCAGGGAGGAGGTTATATGTAGATCCTTATAGTCAGTTCCCCTTTTTTTACCCCACCTTCCCTCTACCCACTCAGTATCACCATTCTCACACTGGTCCTGAAGGGATCATCTTTTTGGATTCCCTATGTTCTCAGTGCTCATGCTCCGGTTTAGCCGGATTTGTAAGGTAGAATTAGGATTATGATTGTGGGGGGAGGAAGCATTGGAAAATGAGAGAAAAGTTGTCATGTTTCATCATTGCTACACTGCACCCTGACTGGCTCTTCTCTTCCCTGAGACTCTTCTGTAAGGAGATGTCCTGTTACTTACAGATGGGTTTTGGGTCCTCAATCTGTAGCACGCCCCGCCCCCCCATTTACAATGATATAACTTTTAGTTCTTTGATGCTTGATACCCGATCCCTTTTACACCTCGTGGTCACACAGGTAGATATGCTTCTTCCATGTGGGCTTGGAGGTTTCTGAGCGTGATGGCCACTTGTTTACCTTCAAGCCTTTAATATCTCAGATGCTATATCTTTCGATAGCTGGGCACCATCAGTTTTCATCACCACATTTGCTTATGCACACATTTGTCTTCAGCAATCATATCAGGAAGGTGGTCACACAATGATATGACTTTTTGTTCTATGATGTCTGATAACTGATCCCTTCCACCCCCCCTTGGTCATACAGGCTGGTGCGTAGGCTTACTTGCTTCTGAGCTAGATGGCTACTTGTTTATCTTCAAGTTTTCTTTTTTTGTTGTTTTTTTGTTTGGGGGGGAGCACATCACTGCTCTCTGGCGGTGGGATTAGGAGGCCCAGCCCCACTGCTGGAATTGAACCTCCATCCCAGTGGGCCGCAGTCCCACACACAACCACTACGCCACTGGGGCTCAGCCCTATCTTCAAGTTTTTAATACTCCAAACGCTATATTTTTTTATAGCCAGGCACCATCAGCTTTCTTCACCACTTTTGCCTTCAGCCATCATGTCAGGAAGGTAAGCATCATGGATGCCAATTTAATAGAACAAAGTGTTCTTGCATTGAGGAACTACTTGAGTGGAGGTCGAATATCCATCTGCTGTTTTAATACTAACTCTATAAATATATGCACGTAGATCTATTTCCCCATCGTATATCTATATCTATTACTATGAACATTCCTGTATTTAGACCTGTCTAAAGGCAAATGTCCTTTGCCTCCCAGTTCTTTCCTCCATTTCCTTTTCCTTTTCTCGTCTCACTATCATGCTCAGTCTTCATTTGAGTTTCAGTAATTTCTTTCCATTATATTACCCTTGATCAATTCCTATCAGGTCTCTCACACCCTCCTTGCCACTTCTGGAACCATCGGTCCCATTGTTTTCTCCTCCAGACTGTTCATCCAGCCTATCTTACGTAGCTAGACCTGCAGGGATTATAATATGCACTCAAAAATAAGACAAAGCAAGATGAAGTGACAAAAGCAAACAAAACAACGACGACAACAACAAAACAGTGTCCAGAAAAAATATATAAATAAATTTAAAAATTAATAAAAAGAAAAACCTGTAAATAGTTCAAGGTCTGTTTCTTGACCTCTAGGAGTGTCCTCTGGTTGAGTCTGATGGGGTGCCATGTTCGGGCCCCAAAGTCTATCCATGACACTTCCTCAGGACCTCCATGTTCTGCTCCCCTCACTGCTCTGCTGCACACACTTAGGGTTTTGCCTCAGGGTGGTAGGGCCAGACCAGGTCCAATCCCAGTTCTTTGTCTCCAGTGTTGTCCCCCATAGAGCTGTGGGTCTGGGAGGGACGTCGTGTTGCCTAGTAGGGCCGGCCATATGGTCCTCTGTGTGCATTGGCTGCTCTGAGCAGGGATATCGTATTCAAACCTTGTTGGGCCAGAATGAGCTCCTCTCTTTTCCTCCCCCTTCATTTGCTTCCATGTGCTCTGGTCAGACATGTCTCTCTACACAAGCTGCAGCTTCAGTGCTATCCTCTAAAGTGAATTCTTTGGGGAGGGGGGCTGTTTTTCTTAACTTGCTATTGATATGTATGAATGCTCATTGGAATAAATTGGTGAGAAGACTGTGGCTCAGACAGTGTTTTATGCTCATAAAAGAACTACTCACTGGGCTGAGCCCTGGTGGTGCAGTGGTTGTATGTGGGACTGCGGCCCACAGAGCTGACAGTTCAAATCCAGCAGCAGCTCTCCCGGAGCAAGGTTGGGTTTCCTACTCCCACCAGAGTAATGATGCTACACACACAAAAAAAGAACTAGTCACTGTTTGAAGCTTAGAGACTGAAAGGTTGCTGCCCTAAGCCACATAATAAGGAACTCAACTTAAGACACTGCAAGGTCACTGCCACAGGTTATCAGTGGACTGATTCCTAAACTCTGTCTTTGGAACCGTCATAAAGTGCTCAAGACAGTCTATAAGCCAATATTCTGTTCATTTGAAGCCATGACTTCCCACCCTGGAGACTAACCGACAAACTTCATCTCAGTAGGCTACAGATACTTCATTTACTTCGCAGAGTCTGGTCACTTCATTTGCATATTATATTGACCAATCCCTGCAGGGTGCATATCAATCATGGGCAGACAAAGTCAAGTTATTTACAACTTGCCAAAGAAATGTCAGTCATCGTGGATAATACAAAACAAACCTTCTACTGCCGCTGCAAACTAGGCCAAAGGTAAACTCCTCAGGATAAAGGGGGGGGGGGCGGAGAAATCTCTTAAACTGTCCCCCACCCCCCCCCCCCCCCCCCCCCCCCCCCCAGCAATGATCAAGGCAAAAGGCTACAGAAGAAACTCTTTTCACCTCACACCTACATTCTATGTTGAACCATCTATGAAGCATGCTGGAACTTTCTCTTCCTCAGTCAGTGGGTCATAAGATCTGTTCTCCCAGGTCAATAGGCAGCCATAGCAGGAGTAGAAGGAGAGGTGCCTGTACCTCCAGTGGGCCTGACACAGACCTGGACCACCTGCTAACGTGCTCTTACTGACTTGCCTGTGTCCCATCTGAGATTGCACAAATTCCCTCTAACAATGGATGTACTGCCACCGAGCCCATCTGACCCTATGACATCAGCTAGTTTATTCTAGATCAGCAGTTATCAACCTGTGGGTTGAGACCCCTTTGGGGGTCAAACAAGTCTTCCACGGGGGACACCAGATTCATAACAGTAGCAAAATGACAGTGATGAGGTAGTAATGAAAATAGTTGGGGGTCACCACCACGAGGAGCTGCATGAAAGGGTCTGGCCTGGGGACAGTTGAGAACCCCCTGTGGTTGCAAAGCAGGTGTTCCTTCTCTACCAATGTAAATATCACATGAGGAGGAGGCGGTTTCTTCACCATTCTTGCCAATTGAGAACGCTAGTCGATGAAACATTTGGTATTCTCCCCTCACCCTCCCACATCCACTTGACCTTCGAAGGGGCAAGATTGGTGAATTAAATGGGAATATGACGTTTTGTGTGGTTCTAACCAGCTGCCATCAAGTTGCTTGCAACAGGTGGCAACACCATCATGTATCAGGGCAGAACTGACAGAACAAAGTTTTCAAGTTTTTTTCCTTCCCCAAACAACTTGACAGGCCAGACCAAACTCAGCGCTGCCAAGGTGAGGACTCATAGCGATGGAGTAGAAAGCCCCCTCTCTTTCTTCTGAGTAGCAGCGGATGTTTTCAAACTGCTGGCCTTGCAGTTGGCAATCCACTACGCCACCAGGGCTCTCCGGTGTTGGAAAAAGTACAACCAGGATACTCTTTAGCAGTGAGGATGGTGCAACTTCATCATGGACATATTATATGGGAGGGGCCAGTCTCTAGAGAAGTATACATCATGCTTCATAGCAAAAAAAAAAAAAAAAAGTTGACGTTCGGTGAGATAATTGACATAGTGGCTGCCACAATGTGTTCAAAAGCAGTAATAATTTTCAGTATGGTACAAGACTGGTCGGCTGAGCCCTGGTGGCGTAGTGGTTGTGCGCGGGACTGCGGCCCACTGGGTTGGAGGTTCAAATCCAGCAGTGCTCTCCAGGAGGAAGGCTGGGCCTCCTACTCCCACCACCAGGGGGCAGTGATACCCCCCCCCCAAAAAAAAAAACAAAAACAAACCAAAAAACAAGACTGGTCAGAGCTTTCTTCTGTTCTGGTCAATATGGGCTGGAATCCACCTAAATGCCTGTTAGCAATACAGTCTGGACCCACCTGCTGGGCCAATGACTCAAACTACTTTTGCTGATTGGGGTTTGACAAGTGGAGAATTGTTGCAGAGCTTCAAAAAGGTCATCTGTAAAAAATGCACAGAAGGGAGAAAGAGGAGCCCATACCAAGAGCTCAAGGAGAAAATATTTGGAAATGAAGATGGCAACACGTGTACAAATATGCTTGATGCACATGATGTATAGAGGCTGCGCCTCCGTGGCGTAGTGGTTGAGTGCGGGACTTGGCGGTTCAAATCCAGCAGCAGCTCTCTGGGAGCAAGGATGGGTAGCTCCCACGACCACCAGAGGGCAGTGATGCCCCCCTAAAATACAAATGTATAGAATGTTATAAGAGCTGTAAGAGCTCCCAATAAAATCATTGGAAATAAAAAAAAGGGCTGCGCCCCGGTGGCGTCAGTGGTTGAGTGTGGAACTGCAACCCGCGGGCTTGGCGGTTCAAATCCAGCGGCGGCTCTCAGGAGCGGCGCTGGGCAGCGCCCACGATCACCAGAGGCAGTGATGCCCACAAAAAAAAAGAAAAGAAAAAAAAATGCACGGAACACCATGAACTCGAAAATGACAATTAAAAAAAAAGCACATACGTGGTTTATGAAAAAACCATAGTTAGCAACGCCAGCCTTTCAAGGGAGAGGCTCACGTCTCCATAGCCACCGCGGCGCCTCCCACGCGGCAGGGTCTCGCTAAGGACACCTTCCGCACGGATCAAGTTCCGCTTCCGCAGGCCGACTCTCTCAGTGGGCGTCAGCACGCGACGCTCGACGCAGAGTAGCGTCGGCCGCTCCCCTCACGCGCATGCTCCCGAGAATGGGCGGAGACCGGAAGGGCGGGGGCGTGGCGAGGGGCCGCTGCCTGCCGGCTCCCTCACAGCATCCCTGCGCGGGAGGCGGGGGCGCGCGCGCGCTCGTACGCGCGACTGGCTGCGTACAGTAGTGACGGCCGCGCGGGAGCCGTCACGTGACCGTAGCGGCTGCCTGTACAGTAAGAACCCAATATGGCAGCGGCGGTGGCAGTGGCAACGGCAGCGGGAGGACCGGCCGCCCCGTAGACACCCCCCCCCCCCCCGGGCGCACCACCCCCGCGGCTTCCTCTGCTCGGCTGCTCCACCGGCCTGACTTCCCCTTTCTCCCACCTTTCCCGGCACCGCGGGAAAAGCAGCGCAGGACAGAGCAGGCAGGGAGGGCGGCCGGAGCCCGGACACGGGAGCCTCCCAGTCAGTTCAAGACCCGACATGAGGGAAAAGGGACGTAGGAAGAAGGGCAGGACCTGGGCGGAGGCCGCCAAGACGGTAAGGGGGAGGGCGGAAAGGGGAAGGCCGGGAGGATTCCGTCCCCTTGCTCTCCCCTCGGGTCGCAAGGGAGGCGGGAGGTCCCCGGCTCAGCGACCCGGCTGAGGAGGGCGGAGAGGGCGACGGTTCGTGCCGAGGTCGTGATCGCTGCGGCCATGGAGGCGCCCGGCGGCAGCGGGGTCGCCGCGGGGCCGTGGCGGCCCGCAGCCTCGGCGGCGGGTCGTTGGCTGTGTGGAGGCTGCGTCGCAGGGTCAAGTCATTGTCCCCCCCCCACGCCGGGCTCGCCGCCGTCCCGGCCCCGGGAGGTCGCTGGTGCCCGCCGAGGAGTCGCTGCTGCTCCCGGGCGCGGCTGCCGAGCCCCCATCGGAGGCCGCGGGCAGAGGGCTCGTGCGGGCTTTCCAGCTCCGGGAAGAGGGGCGCGCGGGAGCGCGAGGGAACGTCCCCGCTCGGGCAGACGCGCCGCCGCCGCCGCGCCTCGGGGCGCTCCGGGCCCCCTTGGCCGCTCCCGAGGCTTTTGTTATTGTCTGCCGGTGGCAGCGGAAAGTGCGGGAGGTGTTTAGAAACCGAGTAACAGGTGGGACTTGGAGAAATTTTTTTTTTTTTCCTGTTTCCGTAGAGACCGGCCCTGAACCCGGCAGCAAGGCATGGTGGGACGTGTAGTTCCCCCGGCTTTTGAGAGGCGCTGCACGTGTGGGGGGCCTGGCGAAGTGGGGGGGCAGGAGAATTCCTTCGGGGTGACTTTATGGCGGGGGGGGGGGGAAGCCGCGCTTCCCCTGGGACTGCGCCCCGTGGGCTCGCGACGCCCGTCTGTTTTAGGCGACATTAGCAGCGGGGGTGTCTGTGCAAGGGAAACTTAAAAGAAAAAGTGAAGTTCATTCCAGAGCGGTGGGGGCCGCAGAAAAGTCATTGGGCATGCATGTAGGCAGCGGCGGCGGCAGCTTTTCAGTTTTGGGAAGTGAGAAAGTGTAGACATTATCTTAAAAAAAATTTTTTTTTGACTTTTTTTTTTATTTTTTATTTATTTTTATTTTTTTGGACATTTTTAACGAAAAAGCCTTATCAGTCATATTTGAGCCGCGTGAAGAGCTCTTCTCAATGAACCTGTATTATCTGTGATGTCGTCTACCTGTTTACACCCCACCCCTAATGTAGCAAGAGTGGGTGTGCACTTTGGGAAATTAACAGGCAAATGTAAAAAAAAGCAAAGGAAAATTTATTCACCTCTCTGCTGTACAGCTATTTTCTGCTCATGTTTGGTGTACTGCCATCTAATCATTTACACACACGTGTTCAAATTTGGGTTAGGTTGCTTGTTCAGTTTTGTGTATGTGTTTTGTAAACTATGAATTCGGGGTCTAAAACTTGTATTCTTTGTAGTGGGAAGGGTGAAAAAGTTGGTGAAAAAGTAGTAGCAGTTTTATTTATTGTTTTCCATTAGAGTTTCTCTAAAGTTCATGGTAATGCCCCTCTAAGATAGAAAAGTCTAGAAATATTTTTTTTGACACCAGAAAGGAGGCTCCTCCAGAAAATAGGATTTCTTTCAGTTCTTTAGAAAAGCCTGGTAAATTTGATGCACCCACACCTCGCTGGTTAAGTATGTTAATTTATGTTAGGTATCTAGAATCTAAGGGCACATTTTGAATCATCTATGGATAAAATAGTAAACATTGGGAGGGCATAGCAAACAGGGAAAAGTAGTCTATGTTTACGGTTCAAAGTTTTTATAATAAATTAGTGACTTTATGCGTATAATTGATATTTTGCCCATGTAAGAACTGCTTAGAAGCTAGAAAGACTAGTTTTATCAGTAGAACTTTGAGTTTCTGAAAGGACCTGCAGATTTGTGATTTGGGGGTTTTATTTGATTTTGACAAACATGTAAGTCTTACATAAAATAAATAAAAATAAAATTTATAAGATAGTGACATCAGCACTTCCCCCCTCAGTAGTAAAAAAAGAAAAATCTAGAAAGCACCCTTTTTGAGTGTTCATAATCTTTTTTTTTTTTTTTTGGTGGCATCACTGCCCTCTGGTGGTGGGAGTAGGAGACCCAGTCTTGCTGCTGGATTTGAACCTCCAACCCAGTGGGCCGCAGTCCCGCGCACAACCACTATGCCACTGGGGCTCAGCCGAGTTTTCATAATCTTTTAAACTGAACTTTAGGGTTCAAAAAATTTCTTTCTAGGTAGAAGAGAGAAGTAAACAATTGGCAAAATAAATCTTTGCTGCACAATAATGAAATCAGAAAATTTGTGATTTGACAGATGAAAGTAATTTGACTTAGAGTAAGAAATAATACAGCTATCTAGAAGATCAAGAAGACGAGGAGTTTTAAGGTGTAATTTATTTCATAGGCATTAAGGTCAAATGTTCTTGGAGCAAAGTTTTGACAAGGAAATCATGTAGTGATGTATAAATGTAGATAATATCTGCTTACTTTATTGTGTCTTTGTTTCTGTGTTTTGGAGTTATGATGGGTTAGGGAGCATTATTAAAAAGAGCCCTGGTGACATAGTGGACTGTGTG
Organism: Nesogale talazaci; assembly: GCA_004026705.1. Lineage (NCBI taxonomy): Eukaryota > Metazoa > Chordata > Mammalia > Afrosoricida > Tenrecidae > Nesogale > Nesogale talazaci. The sequence goes on from PVJH01012654.1 coordinate 46,171, forward strand.
CTGAGTTCCTAACCACAAAGTCAGTGGTAAGAACTCACTAGCCACTATGCAGGAGAAGAAAGAGGCTGCCCTACTATGCAGGAGGAGAAAGAGGCTGCCCCACTATGCAAGAGAAGGAGACAGTCTGTCCCAGTAAAGACTTACAGCCCCAGAATCCCAACTGTAAGGGACAGTCCTGCCTTCGTGTTCTACGGGTTGGAATCCACTCAATGGCAGTGAGTTTGGTTTTTTAGTTTATTAAAATGAGATAGGGCTGAGCCCCGGTGTATTAAAATGAGATAGGGCTGAGCCCCGGTGGTGTAGTGGTTGTGCGCGGGACTGCGGCCCACTGGGATGGAGGTTCGATTCCAGCTCCACGGAGCAAAGGCTGGGCCTCCTACTCCCACCACCTGAGGGCAGTGATGCCCCCCCCCCAAAACAAACAAACAAACACAAAAAAAGAGATACTCTTCGCCAATAATATAGTAACAAATAAATTTGTCCAATCTTTGTTTTTTTGTTTTTTGGGCATCACTGCCCTCTGGTGGTGGGAGTAGGAGGCCCAGCCTTTGCTCCTGTGGAGCTGATGCTGGAATTGAACCTCCATCCCAGTGGGCCGCAGTCCCGCACACAACCACTACACCACCAGGGCTCAGCCCAATCTTTTTTTGTATATATATATATATATATATATATATATATATATATATGTGCATAAATGAGGGAGCTTCAAAAAGTTTCATAGAAAAAGGAAATTAAAAGGAATTTTTTCAGTGAGAACTTTTTGAAGTCTACTTTGAAGTCTACTGCTTCTCACTTTAACTGACATTTTTAAGTTTTAAAGCCTAGGTCATTATGCAAAAATCAGTATTATGTAAAAATTAGGATATCAGACTATAGAGTGTAGGGTGATTGCATCATTCCATAATTGCCGGATTACATCAGTCCATAATTGTCAAATCACTGAGAATTATGGCCCAGCCAGGTTGACATATTAACCTTATCTTTCACAGTCAATATTACTCTCACCTTGCCCCTTGACATTTATGACTGTCAGATATATGTTGTTTATGCTAAAGTAGTTGAATTTTACATTTAATTGTGAAATATTGGATAACAAGACTGTTGATAAATGAGTAGTGCTCAGTGTATGTGGGTTAAGTGGGAGAACTACACAGATATATGTTGTTTTTATGTGCTATTCAAGTAGGTTCCAACCCATAGATTTATGAGCCTTATAAACAACTTTCTGAAACAGCAAAATAATAAGCTTCATTTTAACGTTAACTATGTAATAGTAAAATTATGCCAAAAAAGACTGATGAATTGCACATGCAGACTGACAATTGGTTAAAGCATTTGGCTACTATTGGAAAGATTGGTGGTTCAAAATCCCAGCTTCTCTTTGGGAAAAAGATGTGTCAGTTTGCTTGGAAGATGACAGTCTTGGAAGCCCTATTGGTAATTCTGTAGGGTGGATCTAAGATGGAATTAACTTGATGGCTGTGGGCTTTAGACTGTAGACTGGTAAATTAGAGGAGTAACGGAACCAAAATAAACCATATTTGAATGCTCATTCATTGTACTGCCTTCCTACTTAATTTAACTTTTTCCTATATAAATACATTATAGATGGGATTCCTTTCTGACATTTGTTTGAAGTCAAATACCTCCTCTTTTTAGATTTCATTATTGTCTTCCAACAACTTAAAAATAAATTTGATCATTATTTTCCCCTGGAGCTTGTCATATTATATATAAAATTTAAGGATATTTTAATACATACATAAAAGTGCACGTCATGAACACTTAGTATGAAAATGATTTGGATGATTTTAGTGTTCATAGTAGCTCGACCTGGGGAAGGTTCTGGATTCCTGGGAATGGAGATGGCATTTCCAGTCAGGAAAATAGTGAGAATTGTTTGTATAGTTCACTTTTTCTTCATATGTTTTGTGGTAATTCAGTCCTTCCTGAATTTTGGACTGCCTATGGACTTTAGTAAAATGTGGGAGTGTTGGAGTTCAGTCCGTGTTTTCAAGCAATTTAAGTCCCCCGATTCACTTTAGAAAACAGGCTAGCTAAGCCTGCGCTTGTAAACCTTTAGACAGCTTTTTGCCTTCCTCTTTCTCATTATTTTCCTTTCAGTATTTCTTTCCTCTTTATAATCTAGTTAGAGTTATGGTGGCACAGTGATTACACTGTGATTAGAAAATCCATTTAATTCCGATCTGCCAGTTCACCTTCTTCAGGATCCCTATCAGTGATATAAGTTCTAAATGGAAATGTTCTTGCCATGTGGACACTTTCCCCACTGTTTTCTTCCATCAGATTCTCATAATAAAATGCGTAAAGCATGTTCAGTTAACTCAGGAAGTTTTTCCATATCCCCTGCATGCATTTTCCTATCACTTCTTGGGAAAATGCAGTGTTCCATATACATTAATGCTTTGAACTAGACCATGTTGTTAGTTGGGGACTATTTGTAGTTATAAAACTCATTATTCAAGTATTTGGTTAACAGTTTTATATGTGTTAAGTTTTAGGCTTAGTAGTTTATGGTGGGACCAACTAGTGGTGCCAGTGTTTTTACTGGGCTTGATTGACAGAACGGGATGGTCTGAGTCTATCCAGAGGCACTTTAAAAGAAAGCCCTGGCAACTTCTTTCTGAAAAACTCACTGTTGAAAGCAGTTGGACTTTGACACAGAGGTTGCCAGTGGATGGTAGTAGTGCAACTGATGACAAGAATCATGGTGGGGATAAAATCACTTGGAAGTGAACTGTATAGTGTGTTTAATGCCGTTTAAATTTTTAAAAATTTTGATAAGCTATAGATATTGGGAAGTGTTACACTGACTTAAAAAACAACCAATCAGCCAACCAACTATATTTAGTTAGGTTCATTCTTTAAACAAACAAAAAAACCAAACCATACTCATTGCCATCAAGTCAATTTCTGTTTTGTTTTGTTTTGTTTTTTGTTTTTTGGGGGGCATCACTGCCCTCTGGTGGTGGGAGTAGGAGGCCCAGCCTTGCTGCTGGATTTGAACCTCCAACCCAGTGGGCTGCAGTCCCGCGCACAACCACTACACCTCCGGGGCTCAGTCCGCCATTAAGTCAGTTTCAACTCATAGCTCTTTTTACGTGATTAGAAAACTCCTTATTTTTCCCAGGAGTGGATGGTGGTTTCAAACTGACCTTGCAGCTAGCAGCCCAATGCCAGGGCTTCTCAACAACAGAAAAAGTACCACTCAAATGACATCTATGAAGATTTTTACTCCTCTATTTACAAAGCAGGATCTTTGAAATCAATCTTGTCAATCCTGTTTTCCTTTGAGTTTTCTGATCCACAACTACTAGGGAAATAATAAAAGTACCCTAAAAGGAGAGTTGCATGCCAGGCATGCATGTGTTTGTAGGTGGAAGGTTCAGCAAGGCAGACTTTGGAAATTGTGCTCTGGAGAAAGGGTACGCAAGTGCTGAGTGGATGATGCCAGAGCTGAGAACAGTGTGTAGCATAAATCTGTTAAATTTGATTTGAAGATGGAAGAAAGCACTATGAGCAGTTCTTCCTCTTCTGTTACCTGAGGTTGGCTCATGAGCAAACAACAGTCTTTATCATGAGGCTTTTTTCCTCAAGAAAAATCAAACTAGGAGCAGGTTTGGTTTTTGAACAGGCCGCAGTTTATACTGACAGAGCCTCCAAAGCCTATGGAGTTTATACTCCAAAGCCTATGTTTGAATACGTAGTTGTATTAGAATCTCCCCAGGGGAGGCAGCTTGGAGAAACACATGCAACAAAACGTAAAAAACATTTTTTAATTCGAAGTATAAAGGGTAAAACTGGGCAACATCTTTCATGACTTGAGGAATATATAAAAAATAGAAAGTATAAGAAAAGACGAGTTAAGATGAGTAAACCACTGTTCAGATGGATACTTTTAAAAACAATAAGTGCATATTTGCATTTGTTAAATTATTATTTATGGCTGGGTTGGCAGTAAGTGACCTGATGCAACATTCATTTTGGGTTACTTAAGTTGCTTGAGTGAGCTTTTTTCTTTCCACTTATTTTAGAAATCAAAGTCTTCTGTAGTTTGTTTCTCAAAATGTGTATTAATTTTGTTTTACGTTGATCCTTTCTTTTGCCCTGCATATATGCTCCTATACTGAAAGCCCACCAACCCTCCTAGTTTGTTGAAAAGGGGAAAAAGCAATAATATTTGTTGAGACACCACTTCCACCCCCCCCCACCCCCCAACTCAAACTGAATAATGCCTATGAACAGTGCTACAGCCATGGCTGCTCCTAGACTTCTACAGGAGTTGAGAAAATAACCTTCAGTTTTTGCAGACGTCCCTGGTGCTGCTTCATCCACAGATCCCACTTGTAAGAGCTGTGCAATTTTGCTGAAATTTTAATGAACGGACATTATGTTGTCAGTAAAAAAACCCCAAACTGTGACAGGTTTGTTACAACTTGTTATTTTTGTACTTTCTACAAGAGTTCTGAGTTCGCCTCTAGTTTGTATTCTCCCCCCTCCCACCCCCATCTCATAGAAGCCCTTTCATTGTTCATGGGGTTGTACAGTTTAGTACTGTATTGCACTGAAATCTGTGGGAACCAGATGGATGGAACTGCCTCCTTTTCCTGGCTCTCCCATTTCCACCTTTCATAGGGAGTACCTCTTTTCTGTTGCTCAGTTAAACAGCAAATATTGCTGAATTCCTTTTCTGACAGGTTCCTGCCTTACACAGGTTCTGGCTTTAAACAAATTTTATATGCTGTTTTATTTACTTGCTTAAAATAATCTTTAATTGACATAGCTTCACCATTTAATACTTCAGAAGTATAACTGAAGTACATAAAGAGTTAATCCTGGGTTAATTATGTATATAAAGCCTAAATTTTGAGGACCCCATTTGCAGAAAGCTATGGATGACAGCGAAAGCCCAAAATCCATTTGCAGTATCCACATAGATTAAGCCTCCATTGAATTCCTCCCTTGTGATCATTAACCAGCCCCTCAGGCAGAGTGCTTTGGACAATTGATTACCTCTACCACTTTTCCTGGCAGCCCTGGGAGGGGCAGTCTCCTTAGGGATTTGCTCGCATATGCCCTTGACAGAGATCACAGCACTGGGAGGTCACCTAGCCGCAAGGCTCTATCAGTCCTGCCCTGACTTACCTTGGTAGGAAGGCCCTGTACCAATCTTCTTCTTTTTCCTTCCTAATTTAATTGGTGCATAATCCATATATACAATTCAATAGTTCAATCATATCCAGAAGCTTGACCAATCTTGTAAGCTTTTCTGTCTTAACATATGTATGTGTCTGAGTCGTGGTTGTATTCCCACTTTGAGAGCCCCACCTGTAACTGATGTATTGATCTGCTACCATTCATAAGTTTGTGACAGTTTCATTTGCATTTTATGCCTTATTTAAGCAGATGCATGGCTATGAATCTTTGGATGCCATTTAGACTTTATGCTACTAATAGTCCTAATCTGGATGATGTGTCTTTGTCTTGTCCTTCTCTCAATGAAGACTTTATAAATAGTCTCCGTAAACTATACTTGATATTGGGATTTTTTTGGGGGGGAGGTCATCACTGCCCTCAGGTGGTGGGAGTAGGAGGCCCAGCCTTTGCTCCGTGGAGCTGGAATCGAACCTCCATCCCAGTGGGCTGCAGTCCCTAGCACAACCACTACGCCACAGGGGCTCAGCCCGATATTGGGATTTTTTTGTACCCTAAAACACACAGTGCTTTTAAGAGGGTTTAAATGATAGTCGACATACTCAGATAGTGAGACTACTTGAGCCGTGTTTCCCAACGTGGGCGATTCCTGCCTTGGGAGACACAGAACAGTCCAGGGGGACTGCAAACGCAGCTGCATACACTTTGTCCAGCATCATGGGCTACAGTACAAAAATTTTTCATTGCCGGGGGACGCTGAATTTTTATTGTTTTTGTTTACCTGAAAAGGGGGTGATAGGCCAAAGAAGTTTGGAAATCTATGGTTAGGGTTCAAAAAACTCCCTGCAGTTGAATAAATTCTAACTTCAAGCCACCACAGACAGGGTAAGGAACCCCGGTTGCCTAGTGGTCATGAGTTGGACCGCTAACCACAGGGCCAGCAGTTTGAAAACACTGCCTGCTTTCCATGAGAATCACGGGCCTTTCTGCTGCCTTAAACCTTTCAGTCTCAGAAACCCACAGGCAGTTTTCCTCTGTTCTACAGGAGCATTGTGATTCGGCATCAGCTTTGGCCGTGGACTGTTGATTTCTGAGATTGTAACTCTTTTGTTTGTTTGTGTGTGTGTGGCACCACCTCACGGGTGGGAGTAGGAGGGTCAGCCTTGCTCCTGGAGAGCTGCTGCTGGATTTGAACATGTCAACCCTGTGGGCTGCAGTCCTGCACACAGCCACTATACCACCAAGGCTCAGGCGAGACTCTAACTCTTTGTTTTGGGTTTTTTTTGGCATCACTGCCCTCTGGTGGTCGTGGAAGCTACCCAGCCTTGCTCCTGGAGAGCCGCCAGAGGATTTGAACCGCCACGCCTGTGGGTCACAGCCCCGCACTCAGCCACTCTTTACAGCAGTAGAAAGCCTCATGTTTTTCTCACTCTCTGCTCTGAGCAGCGGTGAGTGATTTTGATAAAGGAGGTGAAAGAGCTAACCAACTATTAGCTAGTCAAAATACTTGAAATATAAACTCTAAGAATTCATTTGAGCTAGATGGCTGCTTGTTTACTTTCAAGCCTTTAAGACCCCAGACGCTGGATCTTCTTTTGATAGCCAGCCCCATCAGCTTTCTTGGAAGCACACCAGCCTGTGTGACCACAAGGCGTCGAAGGGATCAGGTATCAGGCATCAAAGAACTTAAAATTAGATCATTAAAACTGAGGGGGAGCACAGGTGGGGGCCCAAAGCCCATCATTCGGTGAAGTGACATCCCCTTACAGGGAGGAGAGGAGCCAGACAAGGTACAGTGTCGCAACAATGGAAGATGCAACGGTCTTCTCGTTCTCAAATGCTTCCTCCCACCCACCATCATCATCTCAATTTTACCTTACTAATCTTGCTAGACCAGGGGATGTACCCTGGAGCAGAGACATGGGGAATTCAGGACAGATGATCCCTTCAGGACCAGGGGTGAGAGTGGTGATACCAGGAGAGTGGAGGAAGGAAGGTGGAATAGAAAGGGGGAACCTGTATCAGGGATCTAAATATAGCCTCCTCCCTGAGGTACGGAGAACAGGGGAGTGGGTGAAGAGGAATTGGACAGTGTATGTTATGACAAAATAATGACAATTTGTAAATTATTAAGGGTTCATGGAGTGGGAGTATGAAGGGAGGGGAAACATGGGGAGCTGAAACCGGGGAGGCCTAAGTAGGAGGTTGATTCAAGAATTGTGATGGCAACAAACGTGCAAATGTGGTCTGCATACAATTGATGGATGTATTGATCATGACAAGAGTTGTGTGAGCCCCCAATAAAATGATTTATTAAAAAAATAATTAAAAAGTGGGTACATTAATCTAGATGTATTTTTCTGAATTAATAAGGTTCTAAGTATTCTTTCATTTTAATTATTAATGGCACAAAGTGGAGTTATCCTGAAATGTATATATAGTTATGCTTACTAAATATAAAAAATAATGCCCACGACCACCAGAGGCAGTGATGCCCCTCCCAAAAAAACAAACAAAAAATAAAATAAATATAAAAAATAAAGCTGCATTGTATATTAAAAAAAAATTAGTTAGAAAACTCCAAATGGAACAGCCCCCTCCTTTGCCAGTTAGCTGTTCAACTGGTAACGCATGACGTCACCAGACTGAGCTAGACTATGTTATTGGCCCTACTTAGTTTACTGCTGCCTTCTGGACTTTTTACCCCACATACTCAATTATGTATAAATGTGTATATATGTATTTTATACACGTTCTCGTCGCTTTCTTCACTTTATGAATGTCATGGATATCTTCATGTCCTTATGTGTTTGCCACATTAAAAAAATCACTCTGCTTACTTGACATATAAGACAAATGTTTCAGTGTGTGTGTGTGTGTGTGTGTGTGTGTAAATATTGTTTAGGGGGGTAAATGGAATTCTAGAGTGTGTAAATGCAAATTCCGTATACAAATTCTAATTACAGCTTTTTAAAACAGTAACAACCAATCCAAACCAAACCCGCTGGCGTCAAGCCACTGCTGACCCTGAGTGACCTGTGCGTGGTGCGTGTCTAGATGGAACTGCTCACAGGAGCAGGAAGCCCGGTCTCCGCCGAGCTGAGCTGCGGGGTTTGACACTGCTGACCCGGGGGCTGTCGCCCAACACGTAACCACTCTCTCACTAGGGCTTCCTGTGCCAATTGATACTTCCCTCAAATTTTGGAAGATTTCTAAAAGAAAAAGCATGTTTCTCTGTAATCTGATGATTTTATCAGTCTGAAAGTGCCATTATGATATATTAACAGATGTTATATAATTTGATGTGCATTTTTTGGGGTTATATTTTGTAGAACTTGATAGAAATGGTCTATATTTATGCTCTTCAAAAATGTGGCTCAGGTTCCAGCTTAATCTTAAATATAGATAGATGTAGCTATATAATCATTGGACAGCAAAAATGTAAGGCAACTTGCTATGCTTACTGACTATATTTTTTTAATTAAATTTGGATCTTTGGCCTTTACTCGTCTGGCCTTTTAAAAAAAATCATTTTATTGGGGTTCATGTGACTCTTGTCACTATCCATGCATCCACATGTGTACATTTGTTGCCTTCATCATTCTCAAAACATTTGCTTTCTACTTTTAAGCCCTTGGTATCATCAGCTCATTTTCCCCCCCTCCCTCAACTGCTTTATGTATTAAGGAAACTATAGACAGATTTATAGACAGATTTTCCCACTTTTGTGTTTGGGCCTGATTTATGGAGTTGTTTTGTTGCCTGTTTTCTTTCTAGTGCAGCTTTTTGAGGGGGAGATACACTAAAACTGTAATGAATATAAGGCAATAAAACATTTGCCAATCACCATTTTTTACATGTATAACTCAGCCATTTGAGTTAAGTGTGAGCCCTGATGGCATAGTGGTCAAGCCCTGCGCTGCTAACTGAGAGTGGCTGTTTGAATCCACTCCAGGACTCTGTGGAATACTGTCTTGGGTTGACTTCTTTGAAGACTGTCGCCTAGAAATCCTTGTGAGACACTTCTACTCTGTCCCAAAAGGTAGCTATGAATCAGAATCGTCTAGAGGACAATAGGTAATTGAGTTTATACTGTTCAATTATCACCACTATGGCCAGACTTTACAAATGTTCATATGAATAAATTTATCACCTATACCCTTTATAGGGGCATACTTTGCTTTATTGAGCTTTGGGTGAGGCAATGTCTTTTCTGGCAATTCTGTGGGCTCCATTTTTCCGACAGTATGTGTTTACTTCAGTAATTCTTTGGTAATTCTCATAATAATGCAACATTTTCCTAATGATCTACAGACTTAGTGGACTACAGTGTGTTAAGCTGATTGTCATTGAGTTGATGCTGACGTATAGTTCTCCCGTAGGTCAGAGAGAACGGCCCCTGTGGGTTTCCGAGGCTATAGCTACAGGAGCAGAAAGCTTCATCTCTCTCCCATGGAGCAGCTGGTGGTCTCGAACTGCCAACTTTTCAGATCGCAGCCCGAAGTGTAACTACTAAGTAACCAGGGCTCCCTAGACTACAGTCGAGTGTAAACACCACTTTTACATGTTCACGGAGCCAAATAAATAACAAAAAAGTGACTTTTTTTTTTGGTCAAACTCATTTTTTCGAGGCAATAAGGGAACTGAACTGGTAATATTTTCAAAATAACTCTTTAATAAAGCCTTTTTAATTTTTAAAGATTATAAATTGAGTACTTTAAAGTAATGTTTTTTTCTGGTGGTATATTTTCCCTAGAAGAAACACATTTTATTGTGGACAAATACTGAGTGTACTTGAGTATAAGCCAACCCAAATATCAGTCGAGGCACCTAATTTTACCACAAAAACTGCATTAAAAATGTGCTGAAAGCTCGACTTGTACATGAGTATGTAGGAGAAAATCCTGTTTATTCACAAGTTTTTTTGTGCTTCTTAAAAAAGAGATTTTGTGTTAAAATGTTTTTTACCTTATAGAACTTAATTCAGTCTCGCACAGAAATGCTAAATTTCTTTTTGATTGTGAACAAGAAACATTGTTCTCAATTTCAAGAGGGAATAACTTGAATAAAGCTAGTCAACTATTAAATATGTTTGGCAGAAATACAGGTTGAACATCTCCCTTATTTGTAAAAGTCTTATAGCATACACAGTACCGTTGCCTTCAAAGAACCATTTCATTTATATCTGGACACTGGAAAATGTCTGTGATAATTATTCTGACCTTGCTTGATAAAATTGGTAATGGTAAATATTCATGTTTGTCATCCTGGATAACAAACCCTATATTATGCCATTGAGTAATTTGATCTATCTTTAGTAATTGTTATGTTTCAAAAGACTTCTCGGTTGAAAATGCTTTGTTGACATTTAACAGTTGATAACTACATTTAGAATAGATTCTCATTGGCATTCACAACTTAGAATGGTACAAATCATCTTGAATCTTTTATCCACAGATAACTGAATTATTCAGCTGGCTTAGCCATATTCAGTTTCAAATAAAGAGTTCAGTGGAGCTAAGGGCTAAATGGCAGTGCGAGTTATAAATGCATTGCCATTGTATTATGGTGACTACTTTCCTCCGGTTTGAGAGGTTTCGACTGGCAAATTGTATAAGGTTTAAGTGGTTGGTGTTACCTGTAGAAGGTTTTCTCTTTTATCGTGTGTGTGTATATTTGTATCTGAAGATGTAATGAAGTGATGAGTTAGAAGATAAATATAGTAAAGAATGTATAACAGTGAACAACTGAAAGCTGTAACAAGGGCAAAAATGTATTTGTTTAATAGCATTTTGTAAGTAACCCAAATAATAATTGTGAGTTCTATTTAAGAAAAATATAGAATTGTTATTTGGTCTTTAAGAATATGGATTTTGGGGCTGAGCCCTGGTGGTGTAAGTGGTTGAGTGTGGACTGCGGCCTGCAGGCTGGGCGGTTCAAATCCAGCGGCGGCTCTCAGGAGCAGCACTGGGTAGCGCCCACAACCGCCAGAGGCAGTGATCCCCCCCCCCCCCAAAAAAAAAAAAAGAATATGGATTTTTTTTTTTTTATCAAGAGTAAAAAGACAATGTAGGGACTGGGGAAGGAAATTTTTAAACCATACATTTAATGATGTTAAGTCAAGAGAGTATTGTTACAAAATCATAGAAACCTTTGCTAGACAAAACCATCTGAATGTTTCTTGGCATATCTTCCACCTAGGTCTTGTACACCTGAAGATATTTCCATCTTTCTAACATTTCCTGAAGAATTCTGTACTCTTTGATTTGCATCATTAAAAATGGCAATTTTGGCATCCTTGAAACTCAATTGTGTTCCTTTTCAATGTTCTTTGAGTTTGGGTAACAAAAAGAAGTCAGAAGGTGCGAGATCAGGGTTTTAGGGGGGATGTAAGATTTCCCAATGAAATTCTTAGCCCTTCTCTCCTCCAAGAACAAGCAAGTGCATTGTCATGATAGAAAAAAATTCTGTGACCATAGCTTCTATGGGCTTTTTTCACTAATGAGTTTTTCACACCGCCCCCCGCAATCTCTCTTCTTTTTTTTGTGTGTGTGTGTTATGTGTGTGTTTGTGGGCATCACTGCCTCTGGTGGTTGTGGGCGCTACCTAGTGTTCTCCTGAGAGCTGCCCCTGGATTTGAACCATCAAGTCTGCGGGCTGCAGTCCCGCACGCCACCAGGGCTCAGCCCCTCTCTCTTCTTTTTAAAGATCATTTTATTGGGGGCTCTAATGGCTCTTACAGCAATCCTACATCAATTGTATCAAAAATATCCATACATATGTTGCCATCATCATATTCTAAGCATTTACTCTATTTGAGCCCTTGGTGTCAGCTTCTTTTGGTACTCCCCCCTTCTCATGACCCTTTGATAAATTACTATTTTCCTATCTTACACCGACCTCTGTCTCCCTCCCACACAGTTTCTGTTGTTTGTCCCTCTTGGGTGGGGTGTGTGTGTGCTTATGTGTCATTGTGGTAGGGTGTTTTTTGTTTTTTTTTTCTGTTTCTTAAAATTTCTTGATAACCCTTAGGATCATACTGTTCTTTGAGAAGACCTATCATCAAATCAATCTTAGCCCTTTGGAATCCAAGAAAACAATTGCCGTAACTTTCTGAGCTGACCTCTCTGCCTTGAACTTAACTGACCCAACAGATCTCCATCATAAGCTCCTGTTTAATTGGTTCTTTTTTTTTTTTTTTGGCATCACTGCCCTCTGGTGGTCGTGGGCTGCTCCTGAGAGCCGCCGCTGGATTTGAATCGCCAAGCCCGCGGGCCGCAGTCCTGCACTCAAACACTTTCGCCACCAGGGCTCAACCCTTAATTGGTTCTTTTTAAGGTACCCCAAGAAGATTAAGACAAGTGCATTATTGAGAGAACTTGTTGATAGTCACTCACTGTCCTTAAGAGAGGTGTTTAAACTTACTTTGTTTGGAATAAACCATTGTAAGTATGAACCAGAACCCAGCAGCAATACTCTTTGACTTAGCCCTGTGTTTTTGGAACTTTTACAAATAAACAACAAAGAGACAAATAATCCAATAAAAAAAAAATAGACAAAAGACCTGAAAAGATAGTTCACCCAAGAGGATATTCAAGCAGCCACCAAGCATATGTAAAGATGCTTAATGATAACAGTTCAAGGATTAATTCACTATGTCACCACAGTGGCTTTCAGTACCTGTTAGAGAAATGAAAATCACAGCTACAATGAGATACCTGTGCAGCCCAGCTAGAATGGTAGTGGCACAGAAAACAACCTCCGTATCAGTCAAACAAAATAATCTCAGAAAATACCATGTTGTAAAAGCGTGAAGGTTGGATCCCTTATCCATTGCTAGTGACAATGTAAGATGGTACAATTGTTGTGGCAAACAGTATGATGAGTTCTCAAAAACTAAAAGCAGCTATGCGACTCGCAATTTTCCTACATCTATGCCCAAGGGACCTGAACTAGTGACATGAACAGATATAAGTGTTGCTGAATCGGTTCCTGCTCTTAGAGACCCTGTGTGCCACAGAACGGAACGCCACCTGAGCCTGTGCTGCCTTCACGGCTGTTCTTGTTGCTGGAACCCTTTGTTTCAACCTCTGTCTGAGGGCCTTCCTCTTTTTCACTGAGCTTCTACTTTACCAAGCGTGATGCCTTTCTTCAGAGACTGGTCTTTCCTCATAGCGTGATGTGAGGTGTGGGGTCTTCCCATTCAGATTTGCCTCTAAGCATTCTGAATGTACTTCTTTCAAGACAGACGAACAGACGTATTCATTGCAGCAGTGTTTACAAAAGCAAGGAAGGTAGAAACAACCCAAGTGTCTTCCAGTGGATGAATAGACAACAAAATGTGACACACATCATTTAGTAAAACACTGCTGAACCATAAAGAGAATTAAACCTTTCTACAGCTTACAAAAGAGCTGAGCCTCCGCCAAAGCGAATGTGATTTTTAGTTGTAACTCCTACCAAATGCAAATAGCTGTAGAGGACTAACTTGGGGATTGGTCAGTTTTGCCAATCTGCTGGGTATAAAACGAGCCATTTTAGGAGGGAAACTCCCACAACCAGCAATGAAGAAACTGTATCTGAGGTCTTGTGAAGAGGCCGCAGCTGCATACAAGAGTGGCCTGTGGGTATGTAAGCGGAATGCCTGTGGGAGAAGGCTGGCTTGCAGAGTGAGGTACCCTTTGGCACTTGCACTTACCAAGGTTCAAAGAACTTTGTAACACTTGCCTAAGCAGGGTAGAGGCCAAAGGGTCATGGATGAGAGGATGAGGATCAAAGATAGACGAGAAAAGACTCAGGACAAAACAAAAAAAAAAAACATGGCCTTAATGTTTTCTTATTCTGACTCCTTGTAACCTCTGTGAACTTCCCTAACTAACCCACATATTCTTGAACATTGTCTTGTGAGTTCTGTGTGGCCATTGCAACAGATTATTGAACCCAGGAAAGAAGCAGGGTGCCCTGGGATGGATAGTTTGTATCAGGATCAGGTAAAGAATGTTTGAGGATAGAGGCTTGTATGATCTCTGCCTCATAGACATCAATTTGCTGGTGTGGAGCTGGGTTGTGTAACTGGAGGAAATCAGATGTGACCCTAAATTTCAGAGACAAATATAATATGATCTAGTTTAAAGGACAAGAATAGAATATCGAATAGAGACCAAGTTATTATTGGTTACCAGGGATGGAGGGGGATGGTGGTGAATGGGGAGTTGATAGAAAGGGGACCATTCTCAGGAAAATTGGCATTGGTGAAGGGTAATGGTTACACTATTTGATTAAGGTACTAACTGATTATGCTATGCTGTACATTAGGAAAAGGGTGAATTGGTAAATGAATGTAAATTTATTATGTATGTATAACCAGATACTGCATGGGGTTAGTTATATTAGTTTAAAGGTTCATTGGGTCATGACTTTCTGGGGTAGTCTAGTCAATTGGCCTAATGTTGATTTTATTGTTTCTCTTGAACTTCTTAGTTCTTTCAAGTGTGTCTTGTGTCTTAAATAGCACTTACTGGTAGTTTTATTCTGGTTAGATTTTCTACTGAACATTTGCATTTCCACCCCAGATGTACTAAATCAGAATCTACATTAAAAAAAAATCATTTTATTGGGGGCTCATACAACTCTTATCATGATCAATACATAAATCTATTGTGTGCAGATCACATTTGTACATTTGTTGCCATCATCATTTTCGAAACCTCCTCCTCCTACTTAGGCCCTTGGTTTCAGCTCCCAATGTTTACCTTAGAATCTACATATTAATAAGATTGTCTGGAGGGAATAGAATCAGAAAGAACCAGCTCAAAACTCTGGTCTTTTTTAAAAGTTCACAGGTGGTCATCCAAGGTAAAAGCATGCCTTGAAGCATCTAAATAAGGAGACCCCGAAATTGGAAGAGGAACTGGACTGCAGGTCTAACTGCCTCCATGAACTGCTGCCTCCTCTGTTATAAGACCAGTAGGACTGGATGGTGCACAGTTACCATGATTGAATGTTTTGATTAAAGACTCAGTGGATGGATCTTAATCAAAAAGGGGGAAATGGCATTACATTATTACTTTATATTCAAGCAATGCTTTAAGACCGAAGAAACCCTTGACTCTATTGCCCTGCTCTATTTAAGTCTTGAATCAAAACTATCCATAATTCATCTTTAAAACCAAGCAGTCGTTTTACTCAATAATTAAATACTTTTTTTTGTTTTTGTTTTTTCCTTTTGGGTGGAGGGTGAGCATCACTGCCCTCTGGTGGTCGTGGGAGCTACCCTGCGGCCTGCAGTCCTGCACTGAACCACTTAGGCCACAGGTGCTCAGCCCCAATTAAATACTTTTTATCTTGAGTATTATGTTCTTTTTATTCCTAACAGAACGTGTCTAAACATGACTGCAGTAGTTGATGGTTGCAGACAAATTCTCTCAAGTGATACACTTGTCTTAGTATTGTTATGATGCCTTTTAAAAAAGAGATAATTTTTGTGCCTCAAACAATTTTAAGGTCAAGGCTCATCTCAAATGTTTAATATAATTCAAGTGGACATCTATCTAGGTCATTGAAGCTTCTCAGTAATTTTAGAGAAATGCTGCCCCACACAAACAACAAATTTCAGATAGGTCAAACATTTTAATGAAGATTAGGAATCCTTCAAAATAGGCCAAGAGGAAATTGTTAGCCTCTACCAATGAAGAAACAACGAGGTCCAGAAACTGCTGGAAGAAGACCACAGAATTAGCACTGGTGCAGTAGTTACTGAAGTTGGTATCTCATATGGCTTAATGTGTTCAATTTTGTGTAAACATTCTGACCACAGCAAATGATGATCAGTTGGCTCAAAGAGCTGATCTTTCCTTCAGTATTTTAAGCAAGATTGAAATCAATGACAATTTTATGGAACAAGTCATGGCTGGGGATGAATCTTGGATTAAACAATATCCAGAAAGCAAGGTCCAATCAAGAGTGGGTTCTGAGGGGATCTGTTGGGCCAGTTAAATTCAAGGGAGAGAAGTCAACACAGAAAGTTAAGCTGTTGTTTTTGGAATGTCTAAGGAATAACCTTGAAAGATTTTCATAAAGGACTAGGATGACCTTGGGACTTACATAAAGAAGTTTTAAGAAGATTGAAAACTACAGTCATGAAAAAAGGGTCAGGGGAGTTGTGCTGTTAAATTTTTTCCCTGATGACAACGCACTTGCCCCTTTGTACCTCTTCTTTGAGTTAGCAAGGGCTGCCCTATGAGAATTTCAATGGGAAACCATATCCCATCCCTCTTACAGCCCTGACCTTGCCCCTTCAGGCTTTCTTTAAAACTGCCCTGTTGAGGTGATGTTGATCAGAAGAATGCGGCATTCTTCAAGAAGATTTCGAGAGGTGAATCTACTGCTTTCAGATATATAAAGATCTAGATGTCAAGAAACAATAGTTTCACATTTTTATAGTTGTGCTTAATAAAGGCTTCTTTGATTTTCCAGCAATATTTTGGGACTTACGGCTGAGCCCCGGTGGCGTAGTGGTTGTGCGCGGGACTGCGGCCCACTGAGACGGAGGTTCAATTCCAGCAGGGGGGCTGGGCCTCCTACTCCCACCATCGGAGAACAGTGATGCCCCCCCCCCCCCAAAAAAAAAAAAAGAAAAAAGAAAAACAAAAAAAATATTTTGGGACTTAGCCTCATGCATGACTTCTGTAAAGTTAAAGCATACTAGACTAAGTTATAATGAGAACAATAGTGAGAATGGTGATGTAAAGAGTATAGCCAATATCACTGAATTACATTTGTAGAAATTATTGAATGAGTATACAGTGTGCTGTGTATAACTCCCCAACACACACACAAACCCACCATGGATATTGTTTGAATCTTACAAATCTGGGTTTGATATTAATTGTGTCAACTTAGGCAAGTTATTTAAACCACGGCCCAAACCTTGTGCCTCTGAGTCATCTGGAAGGATCTTGTTGTCATGCAGAGTTTGTCATTTAGGTCTGGACTGTGGCCAGAGATTCTGCATATAACAAGTTCCCAGGAGTTGCTGGTCCTACTGCTGCATGGACTACACTTCGAGTAGGATTTACACTATCTTAAATTTTCTCAATGTTTCCATCTTTAAAAATGTGCAAACCCTCCCCCCCCCAAAAAAAAACGTGCCATTTGTGATTTTACATGAGTAGGTGGTATAATGTGTATTCTTTTTTTTTTTTTTTTACAATGCCTGGTATGTTGCCAACACTATTAATTGGATGAAAGACAAGTAAATATGAATCAAGGCCATATTTCAGTGAGAAGACTGTTTGAAACAATTCAAATGAAAACTTTTTTAACATCGGAGGTCCCATTTGCTCTTTCGCTAAGTGAGTGTGGAACCACAGGCTTAAATAAGTCCTCAACAACTTAGCCATGTCATGTGACTGACAGGCCCCACTTGCCTTCACAAATCCTGCACAAAACCCTCCTTGTCACCCACACCTCAGTTGTGGACATCTCTACTTTGGATCTGCACCCCTATCTTACACAAATAGCTCTTCAGCTCCTCCTCTATGTATATTAGTATTGATGTTTGGATGTGGGTTCAACTGTATTAACTATTTTATTATTTTAGAAGGAATTACTTTTGTTCATGAATAATAAAGCATTGTTTTTATCTGTGTGTGTGCACGCGTGCGCGCATTCACTGTTTTGGAGAAAGTTCACAGAGTAAACGGGTTTCCCATTCGGTGATGTGGCCTCGTTTTGTTGTGTGACGTTAGTGCGACCCCTTCGTTGAGCACACTCTCAGCAACGTCTCCTTGGTCCCCTCCTTTCCGTTCAGCCCCTCCTGCCGGGTGCTGCCTTCAGAACTTTACTGTGGGCTCTCTGATGGCTGATTGTCTTGGGGGCACGTTCTTTTCTGGTATTATTTTTTACTTGATGGGACTATAGTTTGCTTGGAAGGTTTTCTCCAGGAGTGAGTTCATTTCCAGGCTTGTAAGGATATCAAAGGGCCATCATCTCATAAGTTCCAACCAGTCTCTTATCAGATCGGTAATTGTTCTTTTTTTTTTTTTGAATCATTTTATTGGGCCTCTTACAGCTCTTCCAACAATCCATACATCCATTGTATCAAGCATATCTGCATATATGTTGTCATCATTCTTTTCGAAACATTTTCTTTCTACTTGAGCCCTTGGATCAGCTCTTCACCCACCCCTTCCCACCCTCATGAACCCTCGATGAATTATAAATTATTATTTTCTTATCTAACACTGTCTGCTGTTGCCCTTCACTCATATTTCTGTTATTCATATCCTTGGATGTGTGTATTATAGTTGATTTTTGCAATGGGTTCCCCTTTCTCTCCTCCCCCCTCCCCCCACTTTCTCATGGTATCGATACTCCCATTATTTTTCCTGAGGGATCTATCTGTCCTGGATTTTGTGTCCTGGATGGGTACTCATCTGTACTCATCTGTACCTGTGTACATGCTGTGGCCTAGTCAGATTTGTAAGGTGCAAATGGGGTTATGATAGTGAGGCTAGGGTAGAGGTGGAGGGAAGAATCATTAAAGAACTAGAGG
>PVJH01012655.1:0-63490 GCA_004026705.1 Nesogale talazaci
ATTTGTCCTCAGGGATCATATCAGGAAAGTGAGCATGCAAAGTTGTGCTTTTGAGTTCTTGAAGCCTGATATCTCATCCCTTTGACACCTCATGATTCCACATGCTAGTGTGCTTCTTCCATGTGGGTTTTGTTGCTTCTGAGCTAGATGGCTGCTTGTTTACTTTCAAGCTTTTAAGTCCCCAGATGCTCCATCTTTTGATAACCGGGCACCATCAGCTTCTTCACCACCTTTGCTTATGCACACATTTGTCTTCAGTGGTCATGTCGGAAAGGTGAGCATCTTGAAATGCCAATTTAATAGAACAAAATGTTCTTGAACTGAGGAGATACTTGAGTGGAGGTCCAATGCCCATCTGTTGTCCTCCTACCAACCCTATAAGTATACACATTAATCTCTTTCCCAATCCTCACTTATAAATATATACCCCTATGTACATACCTGTATTTGAACCTCTATAAATGTTCATTATCCCCCAGTTCCTCTCTTTCCACTTGCTTCCCTCTTGTCCCACTATCATGCTCACTTTCCATTTGGGTTTCAGTATTTTTTCTCTGTTACATTAGTCTTAATCAATCTCTACTGGCCTTCTCTCACCCACCTTGTCCCTGCATTTATATCAATTGTTATTCCCTTTTTCCTGGGCTGGTCGACATCAACAGCTTTCCCCCTCCTCCCCCTCTTCAATGTCCCCTACCCTGGAGCCATCAGACTTGTCATTTTCACCTCCAACGTCTTTGTCCGGTCTATCTTGTCTAGATAGACCTGTAGAGGTAGCAATATGTACAAGAAAGGTCTCCTAAAATGGAGCAACTTAAGCAAATAAAACAATGATAACAACAGCAAGAAACCTCCTCAATGTACTATACAATATGCAACAGAATAATAAAAATAATAGCAATATAAGAACCTGTATAACATTCAAGGTCTGTAGTTGACCTCCTAGAGTGACCCCTGGTTGAGTCGGATGGGGTGCCAATACCTTGGCCCCAAAGTATATTCTTGTCACTCCATCTGTGACTCTACGCTCTGAAAGGATTTTATAAGCTAAAATGATATAGCACTTGCCAAGAAGTTGGTTCGTGGCAGCCCTGTGTGTGTCAGAATGGAACTACGCCACATAGCATTTCCAGAAGCATATTTTTCCAAAGTAGGTAAGCAGATGAAGCTTCCTGCCCTTGTGAAGTTTCTAGGGTTGAGGATAATAGGAATTGACATTTATTGAATGCCTGCTTTGTGTCAAACATTCTATTGTTTTATTTAACCAATCACCTAATAGTAACAGCATTCTTATTATTATCCACATTGTGCAGAAAAGAATATTAAGACACAAAGAGAATATGTTACTGGTTCAGACATCCAAGTATACTTATTTAATGGTAGGGCTTCAGATCCATAATGCGGTGTAGTTTACATGACGCACTGGAGATGAAGGGACCAGTGCCTCTGAATAATTCACACTGGCCACTCGCAACGAGAACCTTCACCACATGGATCTTGCATTCTTAAGAGCCCAAATGTGTATATCCAGAGCTGTGTCATAGGCAGAGAAAGAGGGGAGGGGGTTTGAACAACAACTTTTTGGGATGCGTTGTTCCATCCTTACACCTTCTCTTTCCTGTTCATCTATATTTCATGAATGCTGCTGCTTCTTTGCGATAAGTCTTATTTCTAGGGTAGTTGGAGAGGTGATTCAGGGCTGGCCTTAGGCAAAGTCACAAAGCACAGCGACTCAGGCATCCTGCACGCTCTGCGTTGCTCACTGTTTCCCCGCCGCTCACTCACTGCTTTAGCCCCCCGTCCTCGCCCCCATTCTGGAAAACAAGAAAGTTGAATAAGACTATTTTCAATAGAACTCTCCCTGCACAATTATTTTACTTAAAAGTGTATCAAGAAAGATTCCATTTTTCATTATGAAACTGCATATGAGTATTTGGGCAAGGTTGAGACTGGAGGGAGGATTTCTTAAAATTTATTTCAGTATTAAAAATATGATAGAGTGGATGGAGTAGTGATTTTCATATTGAACAGAATTTGGAATTTTTAAGTTTCTGACCCTTCACTTACTGCTTGTGGGACAGTAGCAAATTATTTCAATCACGTGAACCCCATGTTTCCCAGTCTAAATAGGATGAATGATCTCTATTGTTTTTTGTACCTAGTGCATGGTAGTGCTTTAGTATATGGTTTTTGTTTCCAAAGAATAATTTAATGGATGTTTTAGTACTGTGTTAAACAATGCTCTTGATTTTGACAGGGAGAAGTTTTATTCAGAAAGCAAAGAAGGGACTGAGAATGGAACTATTGGAATAATGGCAAACAGGAATTACTACCACTGGGAGTTCATAAAACTTAGGGAAAAAGTATTTTCTTTTATAAACACCCAGAAAAACAATGCTAGAAAACACACCCACGATTGGGAGGTGGGCAGGAAGGATGACATCAATGGGCAAGGCTTAAGAATATTTTGTAGAGACGAGTTTATTCTTTAGGAGAGGGCATTAAAGAAGAGGAACTCTGGGGGTGACTTGGCTGTGTATTGGGCAGCTAACAGCAAGGACATCAGTTCGAAACCCCCAAGCCCTCCTCTGGAGACAAAGATGGGGCTTTGACGCCTGTAAACACTTACAGATGCAGACTTGGAAACTCACAAGGGCAGTCTACCCTACCCTGTCCTGCAGTTGACTCCATGTGGTGAGTTTGTTTTGTGAGTTAGTTCAGACTGAGGCTTGACTCAAATCCAGGTATCTAAAGTTTGGTTATAAAGAATGAATGATCAATGTGGGCAAACAATTTAATTATTCACATATACAATGGGGGAAAGTTGTGAAGGTCTGTCTCACTGTGAAGAAGCCCTTTCCCCACAGGGATTGGAGTTGGGTCAGCTGTTCAAAACCGCCAGCCACTCTGTAGCAGAAAGAGGAGGTTTTTGAGTCCTTTCAAGAGTTATAGTCTCAGAAGCTCACAGGCAAAGTGATAGCCTTCCTGACTGGGTTCCTGTGACTTAGCATCGACTCCATAGTAGGGGGTTTGACTGGAGCTTTGGGGATCAGAGTAGGCTAAGCACTGAGCTGCTAATGTCACAGTCAGCGGTTCAAACTTGACAGGCGCTCTGTTGGGGAGGGATGAGGCTATCTGCTTCTGTAAAGCTTTATAATCTCAGAAGTGCTAGAGAGCAGGTCTCCTTTGTCATTTGTCCCTATGGATTGAAATTGCCTCCAAGTCCTGGGTTTGTGTTTTGGTTTTGTGTGTGTTTTTGTAATAGGTAAACAGAGGGGCATCCGTAAGTCTTACCTCATGGATATAGGAAAGGTAGTTATTTGCAGCAAATGATGTTCCTGAACACAAAATGTAGGAGAATTTCTTTTTAAGCATCAATATTTTCTAGCATCTTAGTATTGAGATCTAATTCAATATGAATGCTAACTATCTACATTTGGTTCTGGGAAAGAAATAATAATGTGCAAATAGCATACATACTTGTGGAAAATATGAAAATGGTCTTCACTCTGAACTTGAATAGGTATCTTGCTTCTATATCTTCCTCCTTTTTTGCTGATAATAAGCATTCTCCACTTTTCATTGATAATATCCATGAAAACTGAAACACTTTTCTTAGTGACTATGATAGTTGCCCTTTGTCTTGAAGCTTAGGTTTCAAGTGAGAGTCATAAACTGCTTTTCCTGTTTCTTTGGATTCCTTTTGGTACTGCTACTGCATTCCATTCCTCTGTAAGATGGGGAAGGTGTACACTCTGATTGTACACCTATCCCACGTCCCTGAAAAGGGATGAGCTGAAACAGGCTCTTGTGGGAATACATCAGAAAAAAAAAAGAGTAGATTTAAAGGCTAAATCATAGTAACCAACAAAGGAAAAGGAGTTGTTTTATAGATTCAAATTCAGGCCTGAAGAATGACTGTGTCAAGAACTAAAATGAGCAAACACATTAGAATTTTTACAGTAAATGATAGGAAAGGATGACAGGTCTGGGAAATAGTAAGATGAATTTGACACACTCAAGTAAAAGCCAGCAGTGGGAGCTGGGCTGGAGAATTCCCAGAGTTAAGCTTAGATACATTGTTGTATATATTCCTCCATCATGTTGCTTCCCAGAGTAATATAGGGAATGTATATTTGGAAACTGAATTGACCAGGAAAGTGACTGGCATTCAAAGGATGCCTTTCTGGATAGAGAGAGATGAACTCTGCATTAGGAAGTCTTCTGCTTAAAAGGATATGTAAAACCTTTGGACTAAGTTAAAATAGCAATGGGGATGGAGAAGAACTGAGTAGAAAGGAGAATGAGGACACCCCATGGAAGCATTAGCATTCCTTTAAGAACAGCAAGAAATTCTGAGAAGGACTAGACACTTATAAAATAATGATCCCTGGGCATGTGAGAGTTGGGAAGTTGTCAAGACTATGAATAACCAGATGTGGATCATGGAGAATGTAGACCTTTACACAGCCTTAGGATTTTATGATAGCATGGCTGTTCAGAATTTTCAATTTCTAGGGATTAGTTTTTGTTTTGTCATGGCTAACTAGGAGAATTCTCACAATGCACTTAGGTGACCTGGGGGCAGTTCCAAGCCCATTGTGGTAGCAGCTACTCCCATGTTGTTGTTGGTAGCTTGTGTGTTGCTGAAATGCTGAGAAGGTTTCAGTGTAGCTTCTAAACTAGGATGAAGCTAAGCTTAACTAGGAAGAAAGGCCTGGTTAGACAATGAAAGCCTTCTATAGCTTACTATGGCCTACCTACCATCCATACTTGTGATGACATCACAGCCTCACTGTTCTGTTGTGCATGAGGTTGCCGGGAGTGGCAGAGTGACTTACTGGCCGCTAGCAGCAGAAAATTAGGAGGGAACTTAAGAGAGAGGGGAGATTCATTATAAAGGAAGTGAGGAAAAAATAAACTGGAATATCTTAGAGAGGAAGAATGGTTGTTTTTTGTTCTGCCTGTCACTTACTAGTTGGAAGAAAATGATTAAGATACAGATAAATGCTGAGGAGATGAAGCAATGTTTAGAAATGAAGCCAGAATTAAAGGCATGGTATAGGCATTTTGGTGAATAATATTTTTATTTTTGAGCAGTCACCATTCCAGATGAGGAAGAGTGCACATATTTAAATGGGAACTCAGCATCTCCATTTCAATTTTCTCTAGTAATATTCAGTGGCATATGCTCATATGTGTCCTCACATTGCAACTTGATTATTGATCATTCTGTTTGTTAGTGTAATGACCGAGATCAGGATTTTGTGCCTTCTTTTCTAAATGTACCATTATTATCACCTTGAGTATATGCAGTCTTTTTCTAGTTTGGTGCTAACCATGTGTAAAGCACAGAATTGTCTTAGAAGTCAATAATTTTGTGTCCCCTGAGCTCTTTTTTGTAACATTTTAAAAGAGAACATATTTATTGACAGTTAGGGGTGTCACAGGACAGATTTACAGGACAAGAAGTATAGAAGTCCCAAGACAATGGAGTGTACAATGGCAGGTTAATACCCTTCACCCTCCTCCTCTCCATCTGCATTGTCTGCTCCAACCTCCGCACAGTCCTCGAGGGCATCCAGGTCCCCTCAGGCCTTGGGGAGCTCTCCTTCCTCCATCCCCTCACCCACCTACCAGTGAGCAAAGGCACACTTGGCATTCATGTACATCAGCCCAAACTCATGGTGGTTCAGGCCAGCCAGGACCTCTGCAACAGCTGTGGTGTTGCTCAGCATACACACAGCTCACTGCACTTTGGCCAGGTCTCCACCAGGGACCACAGTAGGAAGCAGGTAATTAATGCCAACCTTAAAGCCAGTGGGACACCATTCCACAAACTGGATGCTGCGCTTGGTCTTGATATTGGCAATGGAAGTATCGATGTCTTTGGGAACCACGTCACCATGGTACAACAGGCAGAAAGTCATGCATTTTCCATGGTGGGGGTCACATTTCACCATCTGGTCAGCTGGCTCAAAGCAATCATTGGTGACCTCTGCTGCAATAAGCTTTTCATGGTAAGCTTTCTCAGCAGGGATGATGGGGCATACGTGGCCAGAGGAAGTGGATGCGGGGGTTGGGCACCAAGTTGGTCTAGAATTCTGTCGGTTGTACATTCAGGGCACCATCAAATCTGAGGGAAGCAGTGATGGAGGACACGATCTGGCTAATCAGGTGGTTAGGGTTGGTGTAGGTTGGGCACTCAATAGTGAGGTTCCCATGACAGCTGTCTTAGATGACCTCATTGTTGATCAGGAATGCACACTCTGAGTGTTCCAGGGTGGTGGGTGGTGAGCATGGAGTCGGAGGGCTCAGCTGTTCCAATGACCAGACGTGCACAGATGAGTGGTAGCAACACAGGCCTGCAAGACTGAGCTCTGATAACACGACTGTCAAAAAATGCATTTTGTGGTCTCCAGAAAGCCCCCATTCTTCAATCTCTGAAGCAACAAGATCAGAGACTAAGAAAAGTGACAAGCCTGGACTGTTCTTGCTGGCTGACTCCAGAGAGAAGCCTAGGAAGATGTGGGATGTCAGTACTGGCATGTGCCTTATGAGCCTGGTGGGCCGTGATAAACTCGGTATGTGGAGTCCTAGTCCTGTCCAGGGGAAAGTTCCTTTTGAGTTGTGCTGATGACAAAACCCTATGTGTATGGAATTGCAAGAACAAGCAATGCATGAAGACCCTCAGTGCACATGGACACTTTGTTACCCCTTGGATTTCCATAAGATGGCACCATAGGCAGTCACTGGCAGTGTAGATCAAACGGTAAGAGTGTGGGAGTGCCGTTGATTGGTTCTCACTTGGCCCCTTCTCCCTTTTTTCCTTTGTTGATACCATGGTTGCCCCATGGAGCTCTGTTTAAATAACTATTGTATTTTCATGTAAAAAAAAAAAAGGGACTTCAGCTTCCTTAGAATGAGGAGATGTCTCTCTGTCTACAACTCTGTCTCCACAGACTAGCATAGAGCCAGATATAAGAGATCCCAGCTCTGATTCATGTGGCTTCATGGTCTTCTTACATCATAGGTCATAAGATATCTCCTGAACCACTCAAGTAAAATATGAAATATTATAATTTTCAAAGTATGTGTATATTTAAAATACATAGTAGTATATTTTGAATAGACCCTGGAGAAAACCATTGATTTTGGATATTAATATTTTATGAATTCTATACTTCTCTATTTCTGAGGTTTGATATTTTAACTTACAGATAAAATTTAAAAGAAACTAGCGATTTAGTATCCAAGGTTTCTATTTATGTATTAAATACATATATTTAACATTTTGTGCTTACCATGTAACCCATTATATGGAAAGGTGATAAAAAATTATAGATTTTGGTGATGACTGTATAGCTCTTCTTGATATGATTAAACTACTGAATTGTATGACATGTGAATTATATGCTAATATAATTGCTGAAAAATCTGCATCTCTGGGTGAACAAAAAGGTAGTTTCAAAGACAAGACATGTCTATTCATTACATGCTGTATGTAATAAAAGTAATAAATATGAAATTATCAAAATGTAAAGCCATATAGCTTAGGCATAATGTATGATTTATTTTATGATTTAAGAGAAGGGGAAGTCAGACATATTCAAGACAACTCCATTACAATGGTGGCTCAAGTTAGGTCTTGACGGGTGTGAAGCTTTTGAGTCAGAGAGAAGGATAAATAAGGAGTCTTTATCTCTCTTATATTTTATCTTCACTTGAAATCATGCATTGTTTAAAATCAGTTGCATGTTAATACTTAAAGAAAACAAAACAAGAGCTCACGGTCACCAGCTTAATTCTGACTCACAGGCTTTTCAAAACTGTAAATCTTGTAAAAACTAAACAATATCCAAACTGTAAATTGCTAGAGGAGTAGATCCGCTCACCTTTCTCCCATGGTCTCCCACAGCACCACTTGAGCTTGGGCAGAACTGCTTGTACATGAGTATGGAAGTCTTAAATATATCTCAAACTTGTAGTGTTCTACAGTATTAGAACACCTCAGTCTTTCAGCTCCATACAGCTTTGTGCACACAGTTCATAGCTTCAGGAAAAAGCAACTGAGATACAGTTACTTCCTTAACATGGCCCTTTCCACCACAGGACTCCCCTTTGTGATGTGTTACAAATTCCAGGATTTATACCTGTGGATCTTATTCCACTTCAGTGGGAGATATCTTTCATGTTATTGGAATAAGAGTAAGGTGAGTTACATTTTGAGATCACTTCTTACAGGAGTGTATGACTAAAGTCAGCATATTTTGTTCCTTTAGGGGTCTGGTCTATAGAAGACAAAGCCGTACCTCCATCAAAGCCATGTTTGTGACCTGCCCTTCCTAAATGATCATGCACAGAAGTCATATGGAAAAAATCAACGACTTAAAAAGTTGGCTGGCTCAGGCCTCAGTGGCATCTTGGTGTGAGTTCCACCATGCTTTCTGACGTGGCTATGCAAGCAAAAGCTCCTTTGACTTTTGTAAGTTTTACTCTCTTAACCTGGAGCCTATGCTGGCTTGCCTCTGCCTGATCTTCAGTTCATGGGACTTGAGTTCCAATAACCTATAACCTAACCTGACCCCACCAGATTCTTCAATCTTGTGGGTGAAGAGGACAATCTAGAGCAGTGGTTCTTAACCTTCCTCATGCCGTGACCCTTCAATTTAGTTTCTCAGGTTGTGGTGACCCCCTCAACCATAAAATTATTTTTGTTGATACTATATAGCTACAATTTTGTTACTGTTATGAATCAGACTACCCCTGTCAAAGGGTTGTTTGACCCCTAAAGGGATGTCAAAACACTGATTGAGAACCACTGCTCTAGATGAAAACCCAAACTTCAGATTTGGAACTTACCAGGTCCCACAACCTTATGAAGTATTTCCTTAATAGTTCCTGAGTTCTGAGAGGTTGTAAGAGATTGTAGAATTCATGGTAGTTGATATCAGGGATAGGGAAGTGGTTTTGTGTTTTGGGAAAGCTTCTACTTGGGACAACATTAATTTCCAGTTCACTTGGATTAGCCTTCAACCAATTTTTATAAAAGAATTTATTTTTGTGACAACTTTAGTCAAATTTTCTGGATGGGTAGCCAGCTTCTTCAGTAGTATTGAGGAAATGATCCAAAGACATTCCCTTTGTTTTCTTAAACAGAAAAAATACTTATCTCTGAGAAGTGAAGATGGATTGTTTCCTTGTTCACATACATATTTATAAGCAAATAACCAGTTGATTTGGATTGGTCTCTTTAATTAAGAAAAGTTGACAAAACTTTGTATTTGCTTTGCACACATTCATGAAGGTCAGGGTCACTGGTTGAGTCAACCATGAATGGGTCCTCCAGAGCACGTTGTTTCCAGCAGGAGGAAGGGACACTGCTAAGACATGACTCTACAGTTGAAGATTGACCATTGCACAACCTGTTATTTCCTATGTCCTTCAAAATGAAAACTCTCCCTTTTAATTCACTCCTTGTAAGACTTCCATGTGACTGGTGGTGCAGTGGTTGCTCATTTGGCTGCTAGGCACAAGGTCGCCATTCAAAACCACCAGCCCCTGTTCAGGAGAGAGGCTTCTTGCTTCCATACAAATGTAGAGACTTTAAAATCCACAGAGGGGTTCTTCCTGGTCCTATATTGTCTGTATGATTGGAATCGACGCAAGGGCAGTAATTTTGTTTTTCTGGAAGTATCTTTTTTTTGCGGGGGTGGGCATCACTGCCCTCAGGAGTAGGAGGCCCAGCCTTTGCTCTGTGGAGCTGGAATCGAATCTCCATCCTAGTGGGCCGCAGTCCCGCGGCACAACCACTACGCCACCGGGACTCAGCCCGTTTCTGGAAGTATCATCTAACAGCACTATTTCTTGAAGTAATAGAATGGCTATTGCTGATTTTGGTAGTTGATTGGTATTTTTCAGGATCCAGATGCTGTCTTTCTTTTTGCTCCACCTTTTCTATAATTTTCTTGTTCCCTCCTATGGCTTGTAACCTCAGGCTCACAAATGGCTGACAAGATATACAATGCTGGAGTCCTAGCATCATGTTTACCAAGGCATGAAGAATAAATCTACAAAAAGACAAGAAAGCAGAGCTCACGTTTCTCTGCCTTTTTTTCAGACATGAGAATTTCATGAAAACTCAGGCAGATCCTATTTCTCTTCTTTGAATGGTTTTATTGGGGGCTCATACAGCTCCTATAACATATGTATATTTGTACATATGATGCCATCATCAATTTCAAAATATTTTCTCTGGGAAGGTGGAGAGAAGGTGGAGTAGAAAGGGGGAACTGCTGATAAGAATCTACATATAACCTACTGCCTGGGGTATAGAAAACAGAAGTGGGTGAAGGAGATATTGAACTGTGTGCAATATGATAAAATAGCAATAATTTATAAATTACCAATGGTTCATGAGGGAGAGGCAGCAGGGAAGGAGGGGAAAAAGGAATGTTTCTGGGTTGGGTCTGATCGGTGCTTTACATAGACCCCAAAGCCTATTTTTAGTATTCCCAAGGTTCTTTTCTTTTGAAAAAATACATTTGTTGCCATTGTCACTCTCAAAACATTTGCTTTCCCATTGTTTTTCACAAAGTACCCATAACAGTAAAATTCACCAATTCTAAGTGTACAGAACAAATGATCTCTGATGTACACAGTCATGTAGCTAACATCATAATCTTCACATAGCACTTTTTTCTTATCCACAAACGTTGAAATGTTCTCTGTGGTACCTGGGGTTATTCAGAGAAGTAAACCAGTGATCCTTATCCCCTTATGAGGAAAAACTTTATATTAAGGAGCAATTTAAGATCATAAAAGCACCCCATCCCAGTCCAGCTCAAGTCCGTAGAGCCAGTGTTGACCTGTGGCTCCAGACTTAATGGTGCACAGGTGAAGCAGGAAGCAGGGAGATCTCAGACTGTTTGGTGCAGGTCTCCTGCTTGAAGGAAGCACGTCAGGACACAGACAACTCTCAGAGTGGAGGGGCTCACACAGGACTGACCCTGAAGGTAGACAGAGAGTCTCGATGCACATTCAGTGAGGAGGAAGTTGATGTGGCAGAGATAAAGAGGTTGTTCCCAGAGCCCCTCATTTTCATACATAAGGACACACTGAGGTTTCATCAAACTACAATTTGATTGACATGTTTGACTTGTCCCCACCCCCCACCCTTGCCAGGAGTGTCTGATTGACACTTGACCAGGATTATCCAACTACCACATTCCTTTTCAATGGATACAACTGGAGTAAAATTTCTTTAACTGGTAGTCTTGAAATCCATAACCCCATAGGGTTATTTTATTTTTTGTATTTTGCTGATCACCGGTTTTTTTTTTTTAGGCATCACTGCTCTCTGGTGGTGGAAGTAGGAGGCCCAGCTTTTGCTCCTGTGAGCTGGAATTGAACCTCCATCCCAGTGGGCCACTGTCCTGCGCAAAATCACTACGCCGCCGGGGCTCAGCCTGATCACCAGTTTTTAATGAAAGTTAACCTTTTAATAACAGTCTCAGCTTATGAAGTACATAGTATGCATTGGTTAATAAAAACTGTATATGATACATATTACCTATTTCAATTCTTAACCCATAGGGTGTGATAGACTTTATTGGAAGGGTTGGTATTTGTCAAATAGGTGCCTTTGTGTGAAGTAGAAAAAGGCATCACTTGGTTGGAGGCTGGCTGAGTATAGTAAGAGTTAAGTCCCTGCAATATGCTCTCTCTGTATTGTGTATCACTTTCTATTGGAATGAGATTGTCTTGCCAATTTTTGCTCCCATTTTACAATGTGAAACTTTAGGTATATAAAGTCACATTTATCTACTTGAGGTTATTTATTCTATGAGTCTTATCTTTTCATTGGATAACATTATTCCTTCCCCTCTCCCACTGCCATGCTTGGCAGATCTATTGGAAAATGGGGTTGTCTAACTAAATTCTTAATTTTTTTTCACTTCTTTCTTATTGTCTACATGTCACTCTCATATGTTTATTCAGACTTATTCTCTTCATTGGTTTATCAACATGAAATTATCTCAATTATTACAATAATAATTTTGACTTCAATTACTAGGTTTTGATGCAACCACACATAATTATATTTATCTTTTTAATAGAAATTAGAGTTAAAGATGGTAGCTAATCTAACATCTTTAATGTATTCCTAGATATGTGATATTTTTGCATTTAAACAGGTGACACTCATTTATGAAGTTTTCTTTTTGTGATAAAGTCATTGTTTACCAAAAATGCAAATCTTTTAGAACAATCATGTATCCTCTTTGATTAGTCCAAGAAGGTTATTAGGTTCTGTTGACAAGGTTTGCTGATGCCAGAAAATGAAATGACAAACCTGGCCAGCAATCTTTGCCTTGCACCCTTTTCATTTAATGCTTTGCTTTATAAATGGCCATGGAAAATCTGAAGGGAAGCATCTTTGGAAATTGCAAAATAATTGTTTCTAAATGAATTCTTCAGCAGTTGTCAGTCTGTATTAGATCCTGCAAATTTGCTTCTTTTTTATGATATTAAAACAAGCAAATGAAAATCAGATGTTTAAGTCCTTGGCTTAACCATCATGTACTCTGAAAAATGGATATAATTAAATCTTTTGCATAATTTACTAACAATTCTATTAAAAGCAATGCACAGATTAGTAAGAAACTGGATATGTTGGCAGAAAGGCTCCAATTAGAAAATAATTGATTAGTTTCTTGCAGTTGTTAAAGTATTAGTGTCATATTATCAGTTTCTAATGTTATAAAGCAAGTAATTTAACCAGGAGGACCTCCTGTGAATTAGAATCACACAGGTGGACAAGTCTTTAAAGACACACTCTTCTGAGTTATACTTATCTCACTGCTTCTTCTGTTTTATCACTGTTTCCCAGAGACAATGTTCCTTCTTGTAACATCTCTGAAACCTCTTAGCAAAAGTGCCCACCCCCAGAAAACCCCAGAATATTTTCAAAGCTATGCATTTTTTTTTTTTTACAAAGCAACCTTATCCCCTGCAACGCACTCTCCATTACACTTAATACCTTTGTCAAATCTGCAATCCTATACTTGGAAACACTTTTTAAATTCATCTTTTTGGATGGCTGACAAAAACCCAGTCATTTTTTTCTTCACCTCTTAAAGGTCGTCAAATCACCTTCCTTCCTTCATGGAAACAAAAAGAAATCACACAGAGCAAAGTCTGGCGAGTTAAGTGAGTGAGGCTAGAGAAGTCGGCTGTTTTGTTTTGTTTGTTTGTTTTTTGCCTAAAACTGGTGCACTAAGATGGCTGCGTGAACAGGTACATTGCCTTGGTGGCAAAACCATTCCCTGGCTGCCACAAATCAGGCTTTTACATGGCACAGTTATGCTATCTTTTCAGAACCTCTAACTAGAAAGCTTGAGTAGCAGTCTGTCCTGGTGGAACAAACTTCAGAATGCACTAGGAGTCAATATTTTTGTCCACTTGGGAAGTTGATGCACATGAGGAACAAGGTTTGTCAACAATCAACATTGCACCTTTCTTGGTATGAGAAAATCACTAGAACACTTGAGTGCTTCCCAAAGAACTGTCCTTGTGAACTGTATTCAACATTACAACAGTTTCTGTGGCATTTTTCCCAAGCAGGAAACAAAATCTCTTAGCCACATGCTGTTCTCTTAAACCAGCCACCACAAAGAATCGAGGAGCAAGCGCAATAAATTTCACGAAAAAATTCACTGTGACCAGAGAGAAACTTCCTTGGCAATGCCACTGGATAAACTTATTCAGAGTGAGTTGTTTGATGCTCACCTAGCAGGAAAAAAATGTGTATTATGAAAGTTCTGCCCAGAAAAGATGTTTTTTGGGGGGCATACTTCCTTGTATTTCTGATATAAGCATAAATATCAAGTTATAAATCCTTAAAGACATATCACTCTAGAGCAGTGTTTCTCATATTAATATTGGTATTGCCTAGAATATTGCTAAAAATATGAATTCTCAAGCACTACCCCAGACCTAGGAACCCTGGTAGTATACTAGCTTTGTCTTGGATTGCTTAACCTCAAAGTCAGCAATTTGAAAAAAACTAACTGCACAGCAGGAGAAAGACAAGTTTTTTGATTCTCTTAAAGATTTCCAGTCTCAGAAATTCACAGAGGCAGTTCTATTGTGTCATATAGGGTCCTTATGAGTAAAAATGGGCACAGTGCTAGCAAGTTTTGCTTTTGGTTTGGATGGGCTCAGAGCTATCTGTTTGAATGAATCCTCAAGGGATTTTGTAGGCTACATGCTACTATTAATAGGTATTGCTTTTACAGGAAATTAATGTATCCAGATTTCTGAATCTTTTGGTGAGAAGAACTGCCCTAGAGGGGCGGCTACCCTATAATGATTTATGAGAGCTGACTGCCACCTCTTTCTCCTGCAGAGCAGTTAGGGGGTTGACAATGCTGACCTTTGTTTAGCAGTCAAGCTCTCTATGAGAGAACCATCAGAGATTCTGCAAATTTACTTAGGTCATTATTAATTGCTTGTTATATTTTACTCTAGGAATAGAAGGACTAAGTCACAGTGGGAAGACATGCTTCTTATTTTGTTTTGTTTTTCTGTAGTAGGGAGGCAACATTGGTTAAGTGTGTAGCTGCTAACCAAATGGTTGCTTCACAAGGGTGAAAGGGACCTGATGATACACACAACTCCTGGGCATTGATGAGGTTCATCATGTTGGGTGCCATCATATTTGCTCATTTCTGATTTTTTTCTCTCACCCTCAACAGAAGTTCAAGGAACCCTAATGAGTCTATTAAGCAAGTGATGGATTGCTATTACGTCAGTCTTTCAAACCCACCAGTGAATCCACTATGGCAAGATGAAACTATCTGCTCTTGTAAAGATTTATTGTTTCAAAACTTATATGAGATTGCTATGAGTTAGGGTCAACTTGATGGAAGAGCATTTATGTCTTTTTAAATCATTTTATTGGGGCTCATATAACTTATAATCCGTACATCCATCCATTGTATGCAAAGCACATTTGTACATTTGTTGCCATCATCATTCTCAAAACATTTTCTTTCAACTTGAGCCCTTGGTATTAGATCCTCCATTTTCCACTCTGCGCGCTCCCCCCTCCCTCATGAACCCTTGATAATATATAAAGTTTTATTATTTTGTCATATCGAACAATGTCCGATGTCTCCCTTTGCCCGCTTTCTTGTTGTTCATACCCTAGGGAAGAAGTTAACTTTAGATCCTTGTAATTAGTTCCCTCTATCTATTCCACCTTCCCTCTACCCTCCCAATATCACCTCTCTCCCCACTGTTCTCAAAGGGATCGTCTGTCCTAAATTCCCCATGTTTCTGGATCCTCTCTGTACCAGTGTACATCATCTGGTCTAACCAGATTTGTAAGGGAGAATTCAGACCATGTTAACAAAAGTGCAAAGCTCCCTAATCAATGACTGCTTCTTTGTCCCTTCCCCGCCTCCTGACAATCACTAAGAGCTATCTCTATGAATTTGCCTCCTCCAGATATTTCATAGAATAAGGGTCTTACATTAAATGCTTGCTGTATCTGAATTATTATACTTAGTACAATGCTTTTTAGAGTTCATCTTTGGACATAATTTCTTTTCATGGCATGTGATTACACATTTCTTTTTGTGTGTCCATTCATCTATTGATGGACACATTAGTAGTTTCCACTTTAAAAAATTGTGACTAGTACTGCAATGGACACTGACAATCATATCATTGTGAATGAGGGGTAGTGCAGATTGGGGACCCAAGATCCATCTATAGCAACTGGAGTTCCCCTTACATTCCTGCTTTCAAGTCTTTGGAGTAGGTCCCTATGAACCGAATTGTTGGTCATATATGCAATTTATTTAGTCTTTTGTTTTTTTTGAATAAGACTTGTAGGAACATTTGTTTGAAAGTCTTTTTTATCTCAGAAAAATATCTGGGGGTGGAAGATTTATATCTAACTTTATAGAAATACTGCCAAACTGAGAGAACTTGTTTATTTTCACTTGATCTTTTCAGTCTTCTCTAGTTTAGACATTCAACTGGATGTGTAGAAACCTGTCATTTTGAATTTAGCTTGCATGGTATAAATTTGACAATTATTTTCTAATATGGACAAATATTTGTCTCGGTATCAGTCACCAATTAAGATATAATTTCCCCATTGCTATATAGTAATAATCTAGCATATTGTGAGTGATATGAAAGCTATTTAAAAATGGTATGAGAATTCTTCACTTTGAGAGCTTAAAGTAGGTATTGTAATATGCATATTTAATTTTGTATATTTTATTCTTTCTTAAAATTTAAACATGTAGGGCTGGGCCCCGGTGGCGTATTGGTTGTGCGCGGGACTGCGGCCCACTGGGATGGAGGTTCAATTCCAGCAGTGGGACTGGGCCTCCTACTCCCACCACCAGAGAGCAATGATGCCCCCCCCAAAAAAAAATTTAGACGTGTATTGTTAGACTCATCATCCATACCACCCCAATTCATGACTCAATGTAATAGTAAAACTTGTGAAAGCAAAAAATTGAGGGCACTGCCTTATTTTTCTTGGGTGTACATGTTTTCACCTTTGAATGATTGAAGTTTTACCACTTTTCCATCACTTTCTTTTAGAGGGAGATATTTAGTTTTCTTTCTCTGATAGGTTTCCACATGACACAATCTGTTGTATAATTATTAACTCTTCTATGTTTGACCATCCTGACACCTCCCAAAACATAATACCGTTATTGTGATGATGTCTCTAAACACAACAGCATCAACATATATCTAACTATAAGCACACTGAAAAAATTTGTTCTAAAATACATAAGAAAACACTTAGAGAATGTTTTCTAAATACTTGAACTGAGAGCAATATGTAGTTAGACTTCCTCTGAATCAAAATCTGAATTAAAAGTGTCAAAATTTGCTAATGTTTAATTTTCCATCACAGTTTTATAGATATGTTAATATAGTAAATAATGCATAGTGAATTGAATTATTTTATGTTTTTCCTCATAAAATGTATACATTTTTCCCAAAGTTGAAGCTGGCGGTACCATGGTTAAGAAGTGCTCAACAGCAGGTCTGCATTCTAACTGACCAGTGGTTCTGCAGGAGAACGAGGTGGAATTTGGCTTCCATAGAGATTTATTGAGCCACATGCTCAGTGAGCACGTGAGCAGTTCCCCTCTCTCCAACAGAATCACTGTGAGCGGGAATGGGCTTGCGGGTTGTTGGTTTGGAGCTAAGGGCAGAGACAAGGATATTTGATGTAACTAATCTGCTAGGATTTAAAAATACAATCAATTATGGTGTTCATTACTTTTGTAGATTAAAATCAATGGGATTTTAGCAATTAATGACATTTCTTACAATGGTCTTATAGCATTACTAGTCTTACTAAGCCATCTGTAGCAGTTTTCAGTTCTCAATATAATTGCATAGAGATGCTAATGCTTTCAAACAAAAAAATCTCTAGACAAACTCTGGCTTCTTTTACTTTATGCTTATTCCCTGATGGAATCTGAGATGTATGAGATACTCTTTGGGGAGATTGGGAAATTTGCAAAAGTATGAGGATGATAAAGTTCTGATTTAATAAACTATTTACTAAAGATGAAAGCCTTGTTTTAAGCCACAATTAGAGTTTTATTTTGTTTACTGGTTTTATGGGGGAGGGTGGCAAAATAATATCTTTCTCTTCAATTTGGATGTGTAAGTTAATTATCAACACATAAAAATATTTCATCAAGGGCTGAGCCCTGGTGGCGTAAGTGGTTGAGTGCGGGACTGCAGCCTGCGGGCTTGGCGGTTCAAATCCAGCGGCGGCTCTCAGGAGCAGCACTGGGTAGCATTCACTACCATCAGAGGCAGTGATGCCCACAAAAAAAAACTTCATCAAATGGAAATCAGTTGGGTGGAGTTGACTCGGTCAACTGACATTTAGTTTGGTGATGTAAATGGTTGCTTTTCTCCTTTCACAGGAATGTGTGCCTGTAAAAGATCCAGATTTTTTATTTTTTCTCATGATTAACTTCAGGTTATTTTCTGAAATTATTAAACTATTTTACTCAATTCACCATAATCTCATCCTTCCTTTAAACTATTTTGAAAGTTTTTATATATCTTTTATCTTCTATTCTTAAAATTACTTAAATTTGTGTACGTATATTTGTGGTAGTTACATAATCTGGTGCCAGTTCGAGGATTATGGGTTTAGGGCTGGAGTCCAACCGTCAATCAGAATATATCCAATTCGTTTGCATGCCCTTCTCTTGAAGATTCTGGGAACTCTGGTATTTCTTCCTTGGGGGCAGAAGACTCCTTGTCTTTGCTCACTCTCTTGGAGACTCTCTTTAGGCTCACTGCCTTCAAGACATCCCTTTGAAGAAGACGCATAAAAAATGTCTGATGGATCCAGATCTCTGGCTCCAGATCCAGAGAAGCAATGTGGAAACCACTACCAGCCCTTAGATGCTTACAGTGCCACTGGGTCCACAAGACTTCCCACCCACCAGTCTCTGATCTTCCTACATTCAGCATCATTGCATGTGTTTCATGAGTCAGAAGAAGTCTTTATAGATTGGTGTCAGACATAGGGTCTAATATTGGATTTAAGGACTTCATCTGAACTGGACTGGGATTCCAGGACATTGTTTTTTTTTTTCATGTAAAATTTGTGCATGAATCCAGATGAAATTATTTGAATGGAAGAAGGAAATGCCGCAAGTTTAAAAATCAGCAAAGGAGTGTGTGTTTAGGTAGACTAGAGAAAGAAATCTAGGGAGACTCATGTGTTTAAGAAAGAGGTTTATATACAATTGCAATTAAATGTTGAGAAAACATCTTAGCCCAGTCCAGATCATGTTCATAAGTCCAAAATTGCTCCATATGTCTGATACCAAACTATAAATTCCTCTTCAGGCTCACGAAATATAAGCAATGATGTCAAATGCAGGAGGATCACAGGCTAGTCGGGTTGGAAGTATTGTGGATCCAGTGGCATTGTAGGCATCTCAGCAATGACGGAGGTATCACAGGACATAGGCCCATGTGTCTTATCAATAGAGAGTCTCACAGGAAATGACCAATGAGAGAGAATTGTCTCCTGTCTCCAAGTAAGAAAAATATAGGAGTTCCCAGAATTCTCAGGAGAAGGCCATCCCCACCCAGAAGCCTCATTGGTTATAACTCAATTCA
Source organism: Nesogale talazaci (assembly GCA_004026705.1). Classification (NCBI taxonomy): domain Eukaryota; kingdom Metazoa; phylum Chordata; class Mammalia; order Afrosoricida; family Tenrecidae; genus Nesogale; species Nesogale talazaci. The sequence continues at coordinate 19,201 of PVJH01012655.1, forward strand.
CAGACTAGACTCCAACCCTTCACTTTTAATCTTCTCAAATCCCCAATGGGCACCAGATTATGTAACTACCACAGTGTGCGTCAAGGGTGTATCCTCTCACCTTACTTGTTCAATTTGTATGCTGAGCAAATCATCAGAAAAGCTGGATTATATGAAGAGGGTGACATCGGGATTGAAGGAAGGCTTATTAACAATCTGCTGTTGCAGATGACACTATCTGACTTGCTGAAAGGAAGGAGAAATTAAAGCACTGTTGAAGATCAAGTATTTCAGCTTTTAGTATGGATTCTAACTCAATGGAAGAAATACCAAAGTCCTCACCGATGGACCAATAGTTCACATCGTGATAAATGGAGGAAAGGTTGGAGCTTACAAGGATTTTGTCTTTCTTGGATCCACAATCATGGAAGTAGCAGTCAAGAGACCAAGCAACATTCGGCAAATCTGCTGCACAAAACCTTTTGGAGCAGCAGTTCTCAAGCTGTGGGTTGTGACCAATTTGGGGGTAGAATGACCCTTTTCTAGGGGTTCCCCGATTCATAACAGTAGCAAAATTATAGTTATGAAGCAGCAATGAAAATAATTTTAACGTTTGGGGTTGCCACAACATGAGGATCTGTATTAGAGGATCATGGCATTAGGAAGGTTGAGAGCCACTGTTTTAGAGTATTTAAAAGCAAAGATGTTTCTTTGACGATTGAGGTCTGCCTAACTCAAACCAGGGTGTTTTCAATTGCCTCATAGGCTTCTGAAAGTTGAACATTGAGTAAATAAGACAGAATATGGATTGATTAATTTGAATTGTGGTTCTAGAGAAGATTATTGAAAGTACCATGGACTTTCAAAAGAACAAACTGATCTGATCAATTTCCAGAAGTGGTGTGGCTGGCTTGTTCCTTAGAGGCAAGAATCACACAATTTTGTCTTATTTATTTTGTAAATGTTGCCAGGAAAGACCAGCCCTGGGAGAAGGACATTGTGCTTGGTAAAGTGGAGGAGCAACCAAAACCAAAAGGATGGGTTTCATGAGAGGATGGACATAGTAGCTGGAACAACAGACTCAGCCACAGGAACAATTGTGAGGATGAAGGAGACCTAGGTAGTGGTTCCTCTGTGGAGCAGAGCGTCAGTATGGGTTGAAACCAACTTGATGGCACCTAAGAACATCAGCAACCACAAGCATCAATCAATCACTCCACTGACATTCGCACATCTTTGTAATCAACGCTTCATGTTTCTTTAAGGATATGTACGTGAACTCAGATGTTATAGTGTGTTAGACTTTGGGCTGCTAATTGTGAGGTCAGCAGTTACAACCCACCAGTTGCTGCATGGGAGAATTACAGAATTCCCAGGGAATTACAGTCCCAGCAATCCCAGTGAGTGATTATCCTGTAATATTGCTATGAGGCAAAATCCATTTGATGACTTTTTAAAAAATATGCCTTTAATGGACACTCTGCTGCTATTGTTATGTATGTATGTGTGTGTGAGATTTTAGTTCATACAAATAACCTTAACTCTCTAACACATTTCTGATTTCCCCTAGATGAAGCTTAAAATATTTATTAGTATTAATACACTTTACATTCTTTTGGGCCCAACACATACATTTATTATATTTTACTTACCATTGCCTTGTAATTTAAATCTTAATATGAGAACAAATGCTTCAATAATGATGCTTTTATTATTGGACCTTAATAAACAATTGTGAGGGTCCTGGGATTTACTGAGACTTTATGTCCTCACACACTAACTGTTCACAAGGTTTTCAGTAATTGATGCTATGTGATTTCTTAAAATGTGCAGTTTGAATGTAGCACGTAGGTGGTACATGTCCAGTGCTAAATTTTTCCTTTTCCCCACAGGTATGCATGCAGGGCTTTGAATATAAGAGAGTTCTTTCAGGAGTTCATGGAAAAATTCCATTATCTTTTATTTCTAGTTTCCCACATACTTTTTGTTGCACCCTTCCTTGGATATTCTGTAAAAACAAGGCAAGCAAACAAACAAAACCAGAATACAAAAAATTGAATGAATGAATGAATTCACATTGAGTTGCACCCTAGAAGACTCCACCAATGTGACTTGCTTTGTCTTGCTTCTCTCCATGCTTTTTTAAAGATCATTTTATTGGGAGTTCATCCAAATCTTATTATCAATATGTGCACAATTGTATGCAGTCCACATTTGCACATTTGTTGCCATCATTCTTGAAATATCCTCCTTCCACTTGACCCCCTGGTATCTGCTCCCTATATTTCCACTCCCTCCCTACTCCCCCCACCATGAACCCTTAATAATTTACTATTTATCATTATTTTGTCATATAGTACACTGTCTGATGTGTTTCTCCACCCAATTCCCTGTTGTCTGCACCCCAAGAGGAGTATATCCCTATAATTGGTTCCCCCTGTCTACTCTATCTTCCCTCCTGGTATCACCACTCTCACCACGGGTCCTGAAGGGGTCATCAGTTCTGTATTCCCCATGTTTCTGACTACTATCCATACCAGAATACATTCCCTTGTTTAGCTGGATTTGTAAGGTATAATTGGGATCATTATAGTGGCTGGGAGGAAGCATTTAAGAACTAGAGGAAAATTGCATATTTCATTGTTGCTACACTATACCTTGACTGTACTTCTCCCTGTGACCCCTGTGTAAGGGGATGTTGCTTCACCTTTTGATGAGTTTTGGGTCCCCAATCTATACTCCCTGTCATTTATAATGATATAATTTTTGGTTCGTTGATGCCTGACACCTGATCCCTTCAACACCTCATGGTCACTGTGTCAGGCAGGGTTCTCTTAGAGAAATAAAAATCAGGACACTAGTAATTCTTTTTATATATTTATATATAGAGAAAGGTAAATAAGATAAGAAAGAAACAGTTAACTATCTATAAAGCAGTACAGATTGCTCGGTGCAACTCACTTGCGTGAGGCAACTAGAAGACTGGAAGTCCTTCAAGTCTTGAGGGCCGCTGAGTAGTCCTCTGTAGAGCAATCCAAGCTATCTGGTTACAGGCAGCAAACAGCAGAGCAGGTCGCCAACAGTCAGCCAGATGACAGAGTCCAACAGTCCCCAGCTCAAGAGATGTATATCCCAGGAACATGGCGAAGTAGGGCTTGAAGGATCCTCCACAGCAACACAGTCCATGATTGGGTGTCCCATGGGTAGTGCTGCTTGGAGGTCGAGGCACAGGACGAACAAGGCAGCTCTCTGGTCTGAAGATCCGGAAACAAGAGAGAGGGCGGGACTCGCCGAGCCCTTCCTATCTCTGCTCTTCAATTCATCCCGTGTGTTCATTGGCTGGGCCGTCACAACAGACCCACCAATCTTCTGTGGCCATGTTGGCATAACAAACCTAACCATCACAGTCACACAGGCTGGTGTACTTCTTCCATGTGGGCTTTGTGCTTCCAAGCTAGGTGACTGCTTGTTTACTTTCAAGTCTGTAAGACCCCAGACACTACCACTTTTGATAGTAAGACATCATCAGCTTTCTTCACCACATTTGATTATGCACACATTTGTCTTCAGTGATGGTTTCAGGAAAAAGAGTATCATGGAATGCCAATTTAATAGAACAAAGTGTTCCTGCATTGAAGAAGTACTTGTTTCTCCATGTATTTATCTGATGCGTTTCCACTCTTCTAACTATATTGCCAGTGTTGTCGTCTCTTTTTCAATCCACGTTAATTTTCCTAGGTGATAGTGACTCTAATTGTTTCACTAGATAAACTAATCCTTGCTATCGAGTTACTTATCTGATGTTTCTTTCTCCAAGGACTAGTAAGCTATAATCAATTTATGTACTGAAACTTCTATAAATAATGACTCATTTGTGGGTATTTCCAACATAGTTAAAAATGGATTACATGGGCTATGTGGGCTTTATTTGGAATCCCTTAAGGTTGCTGTTCTTTTTAATCATAGATATAATACTATTTGCATTTTCTTCTCTTGTCCCAATCAATAAAGCATACAGAGTTTGTCTTAAGGTGATGTGCCAATTAGAAATAGGATCCGATATTTCTGTAATCACTTTCCAATTAGATGATGAATGAGACTTCTGATTTGTGGGTACAACATTGGATCACTGTGATGACCTGGCCAAAATAGATTCTCCCAAAACTGGATATGGAATATGTGTCTAAATTCCTCTCATTCTGCTCCTTTAGGATGGTTAAGATAAATTCTTTTGGAGTTGTCAAATTTCATTCATTTATTTTGCATCACTGTAAAGACATCTGAGTGCTTTGAAAGTTTTATGGAAAAATGGCATTATCTTTTAATTCCATTTATATACAAACTTTATGGAGTTTATTCATATATAGCAACATTTGTTAGTTCAACAATTTAGTGATCTTAGTTACATAAATAATATTATTCAATTATATCTGATAATTTTCATATTTTGATTCCTATAAGCAGAAACTCACTGATTTCTAAATTTTGGGTTCTGTCAGGGTACTCTTCTCAGACACTGTTCAATCTTCATGTTTTAGCTATGCGTCAAGAAACATTGTTTTAGTATTTATATCTCATCTCCAAAATAGAGTATTTTAAAAGGTCAGTGCAATATCGAGTTTCTAAAATTAAATTTTATTTATGTATTAGTTTTCTGATACTCTTTATTTATGTGAATTTGATTTAATAATAAAACAATTCTTAGTAATACATTGGCAAAAGACACAAAACCAGCTTCGGGATACTTTGGAATAGCTACACAAAGCAGGTACTCTGTGAATGCAATCAAGTGAAGTGATCTTTTATACAAAGCAAAACAGAGCTGTTGCTCTAATTAGTGTTAGCATACAAAACAAACAAGGCTAATTACTGGAGGGGGAAAAAAGCAGAATGAATTTTGTGAGAAATAGGCCACCTTCCTTGATATGCACAGGATGTTTTTTTTTTTCACCTTTCTTTCTATCTTCCCCAACTCTGGAGAATAGAAATGTTGATGACATTAACACAGCTTATTAATGATCATTGTAACTAACTCTATTCACCTAATTAAATCATCAGCTACAATTGGTAACAGGGGAGCATCATTTAAATGGAACTACTTTGGCAAACTAGATGGCATCAGAGTCCTAAATATTTAATACTCCCTGTGGTTAAATTAATGAGAATGTTTATGGAGATGTTTTGCCAGGTCCTTCAAGGTCACTGACAAGCATCTTGTCTACATTTTTTGAAGAAAATATAATTATAAATAAATTTCTGCTTAAATGTCTGTTGTTGGGTGTAATGTAGAATGAGAAATTATAATGAAAATCTTTTTGATATAAAAACAATTGAGAAAATTGCTAGACTTTTGAAAATGTACAAATTTATTTTAAACATTTCAAAATTATAGAAATTTTATCGACAAATATTTCACATGCCATATGAATCAGTGGTTTAAATATAATAAAAGAGCTGTATAATCATCACCACAGTCAATTGGAGAGCATTCTCTTCACTCTGACTCATCATTATGAACTCCTCCCATCCCTTTCCCCTTCCCCACCCTCACACTGTGGGTCATGCTCTGATGTTTGCTGCCTTCCAGTTGGCTCTGACCATGAGTCATCCTATGTAAAATGAAGCGAGACTTCTTTTTCAGTCTTTTCTGATATCCACATTGATTTTTTTGTTGCTTTGCTTTCTTGCTATTTCTTCCTGAACAATGTTGCTCGTGTCTTCGACAGATAGCTAAGTCTTCTGTAATACGTTTTCAATGGATCAAATCTGTTCTTATATTGTTCTTGATATCCAGGTGTGACACCATCTAGGTTTTATTTTGGCTCTTGTGGACTTGTTTTATTTCTTTTTCAACTTCAAACAGAATATACATCTGAGCCTGAGCTAGTCAACCACTGGCTTGGTTTTAGTTGTTGGCATTCAGTTTCTCCATTGTCTCTTCCCACAGATGTACAATTTCAAATAGTACATTCATTATGGAGAGGTTCATGTACCTAGTTGCTTTTTGTGTTGCTGAAAAAAGGTATTTGCACTGAACAAGTCATTTACCAATGCACAATTCTATCATGCAATCCCCATCTTCATTTCTATCATCAAGATCAACTTTCCATACAAAAATTTATATGCTTCACTGTCCCGGCCTGCGGGTCCGTAATTCGCAAGTCCTGGAAGGAGGAGCGGGAATTGGGGGGACAGGAGACGCGAGAAATGGAGACAAGACAGGATTCTGATCAAGTCTCGTTTACTGGGGAGAAGTAGACCGGTTTTATAGGGCAGGCAAGGTTGGGCAATTAGCATATGGTGATCTTCAAAATTAACAAGTGAATGACAGCAGAGCTGCAAGCCGAGCTTCCAAGGCCTGGGCTGTTAACAGTAACAAAGGTAACTCCGAACCTCAGGCAACAGACGGCAACAGAGTTCAGGCAGATCCGGCCTGTTTCCAGGTTAAGCATGTCTGCTGGATGGCTCCCGACACTTCACCAATTTCTGATGAAAGATGTTAGAATTCTTCAGCATCTGCATCTTCAGTAGAGTTCTTGTGGTTGGTGCATGAATTTGAATAACACCAATACTGATCGGATTTCCTTGAAGGTGGATAGATATATATCTGTCACAGACAGCCTTGTTCTTCAGGACAGATATTGAAATTTCCTTTTTGATGAAGAATGTAATGTTATTCTCTTGATCATGTCACTCCTTGCATATTAAATTAAATGATTTTCTGTTTCAAAATGCCAAACACCATTCTATTTCAACTTATTCATTCCTAGGATATCGATCTTCATGTATTCCACTTCATATTTGATGATTTCCATTTTCCTAGATTCCTACTTTGAACTTTCCAAGTTCTGACTATCAGTAGATGTTTGCAGCTCTTCACTCTCATGTCGAGTTGTGCTCCATCATCAAATGAAGGTCCCGGAGGTTTCCTCCCACTGGCTTTTCTCTCTTTACTTCACCACCATCTACTCCACATTGAGACAGCAGCTCCTCCTCCTTCACATTCCAAGTGTCCTCTGACCTAAAGAGTTCATTCTCTGGCACTATTTCTGACAGTGCTTTTCTTCATTCATGAAGCCTTTATTATCTAACAATGTTTCCATGCTATGCTAAGCCTTCAGCAACCACTTCCTCCAAAGTTGGCAGAAGATTTTGTCATCAGTTTCTTATTAGCATGGAAACTCTTCTGAAACCCAGCTGGCAATCGATAGACCAATGATCTAGTTTTCAGCATCACACATGCCACCACAGTATGACAGACTAGTGGTAGGGGGTTGATCTAAACTATACCAAACTCTGTGGTGATGATTTTTGCTGGTCTCTCACTCTCTCTTTCCTTCTTTCTTGTGAGTAAGGCATTGGGCTGCTAAATCAAAGTCAGCACTTCAAAATCACCTGCTATTCTGCAGGAGGAATGAATAACTTCCTATCCTCATATATCAAGAACTGCACCCTCCGAAGCCCAGTTCTACCTTGTCCTAAAGGGTAGCTATGCATCACAATTAACTTGATGGCACTGCATTAGATTTTTTTATGGGAATGTTCTTTCACTAGCCCTTATGGATAACTTTATACAGAAGAGAATATGTGGGCTAAATGCATAGGACGGTAAAGTTTTTAGGCATAAATAGTATCTTGTACTCTCATATAAGTTCATATTCATAGAAACTTCCAAGTATGATTGCAATGGAACAAAACATCGCCTGGTTCTATGCCATCTACATAACTATTCCTATATTTGGAGGCTGTTGCTGCCATTGAATCAATCCATCTCATTGAGTCTTCCTCTTTTTCATTAACCCTCTACTTTACCAAGCATGATGTCCTTCTCTAGGGACTTCACCTACTGATGTGTCTGAAATACATTAGATAAAATGTTGCCAACCTTATTTCTAAGGAGTGTTTTGGCTGTATTTCAGTATTCTTCTCCAACACTATAATTCATAGGCATTAATTCTTTGGTCTTTTTTTTATTCACTGTCCAACTTTCTTATGAGGAAATTGAACACATGACTTGGGTCAGGCCTACCACAGTTTTCAAAGTGATGTCTTTGGTTTTTAGAGCTTCTAAGAGTTTTTTTTGGCAACAAATTTGGCAAATGCAATACATTGTTTGATTTTCTCACTACTGCTTCCATAGATGTTGATCATAAATCCAAATAAAATACTATTCTTGAATACTTCAGTATTTCTTATTTCTTATGATATATTGACCCAATTGTGAGTGCTTTTTTAAAATTAAAAAAAAATTTGTGAGTGCTTTTTTTATGTTGAGTTGTAATCCATACTATAAGCTGTAGTTTTTGATCTTCATCAATAAGTGCTTTAATTTCTCTTTGCTTTCAGCAAGCAAAGATATTTGCATATTACAGATTATTAATGAGTCTCCCTCCAATCTAGATGCCCCAATATACTTTATGGAGTTCAAAAATTAGAAAACATTGGTGGGACGAGCCTGCAGAAATAAGCAGTTTTTTCTTTGGACAAATTTGAAAATTATAGGTTTGTAGCTGTCCCAAATATTATTGTCATCTTAAAATACTGTTTTATTATAGAATACTTTCAAATTTATTGGTTGCAGAGATAGAGCAGTGAATTTTGCCTTACACTTATCTCTACCTGTTCATAGTTTTCAATCTTGGTTCTAGAGTCCTATCCAGGATACATAATATTTAGTCATCATGTCTTCCTTTATACTACCCTAGACTGTGATATTTTCTTTGACTTAGTGCATTGTGGATGACCTTGACAGTTCTGAGGAATACTGATGTGTTGTCTCTTCATTTGGGATTTGTCTTTTGTTTTTCTCATGATTACACCAGGCTTATGCATTGTTGTTGCTTTCTTTGAACTGGAACACAGAGGTAAAGTGAGAGTTTCATCACATAATATCAATGGCAAGTACTATCACCATGATGTTGATGTTGAATTTGATCACGTGCTTAAAGTAGGGATTGTCAGATGTCTCCCATTGGAAGTTATTCTTTTTTTCCCCTCCCTTTCCATATTATACTTTTTGCAAGAAAGTTATTACACATAGTCCATAATATGAGAAGTTCTGCTTCATTTAAATAGTGGAGTATCTTCATAAATTATTTATTTTTCTGCATTAAAGATTTGCCTTTCTACTCCATTTACTCAATAGACGATTGAAATTTGCATCAAATCAAAATGAAGCCCACTGTCATTGAGTCAATTCCCACTAATAAAGACTTTTAAGAAGAGTTTCAGAGGGGTTAGCAATCTTTATAGTAACAGATAGCCTCTTCTTTCTCCCACAGAAGTAGTTTTTGTTTGAACTGCTCATCTTGTAGCAGAGTAAGTCATGATTTTTTTAAAAGTCTGGGTTAAAATCTAATACTTGTTTTCTTTTCTTTTCTGATCAAAACTGTCTAGCTTTGTTCATCATGAAGTCCTTCTCTTGGCTCTTGACTCTCTTTGACATACTCCTATCATTTTTTTCTCTACACTTTAGTTCTAGTACTTCCTTAATTTCTGGAGCGGTAGGATACTCTAGGTTTGTCTTATATAAACCCTACCTGAAGCTTAGAACACTCTACTTCTCCAATAAATCTTATTTTTATGGTGAGTCGAATTAGAAGCTAAGATCTGGACTTTAGATTATTGGTTACTTTGATGTCCACTCAGTCATAACAGGAAGGAAATCTATTTGTATTTTTAACTTTATATAGGTATTTATTGCAATATTTCATATGTATTCATCTCTATGTTAAGCACAACATAAAATAATCACCATATCTCTTTATTTGAGTCATTCTTATTCAGGTATTTATTTGTAACCATGAGAAACCTGCCATCATTTACTTAGTTGTTCAATTTCAGTGTACATGTACAGTGCTCTCAAACTCACTTTTGTGCTTCCCCATCTAATTCACTAGTGCAGTGGACATGAATTTCATGGTGATTTAAACAGAATCTCCAAATGCTCAATTTTACCCCATCCATTTATTCCTCCATTCATGGATTTATTTGCCCAGCCACTACATACTTTTATAAAGTGAAGTGAGATACATTGGTTCTTGTAGTTCATATTTCAAATGGTACATTTGGTAGATATATTAGTACTAGGCATTGAAGCCAACTCTTACCAGAATTCTATTGACCCATTTGCTAGATTAGCCCCTTGGTTAAATGTATTGCTTGCTGCTTTATGCATCTGTAACACTTGTAGCAAGCTGCTTATTTTCTAGTATACTCATGAATGTCTGCTTCCACTAATTGAATTTTGTACAAAAGAAAAGACAATTAGTTGTACTTGTTCCGAAGCATGTTTGACATTGCTCATTTTATTGTAGTTACGTGATTTAATTAAATATTACATAAACTAATGAAAGTAGAGAGTAAAATTGAAAACTCCAGTGAATACTTTGAAAACTCTCAAAGGAGACTATAAAAAATGGCTGTTTAATTTGGGTGAGCAGGATGATTATGCACTATTTGCACTTTTATAAAAGAATCTAAAAGCGTTTTCTGACAATATCTTACAAGTGTCTTAGGTTCTCTAAAAACTGCAAGGAAAAAATATAAAGAAAATAAGATGATATACCATTAGAGCTTTTTTTTTTATGAGAGAAAGACAATGTGAAACTTCAATTAGTTGTAGGCATACATCAAGCAAAAGGACTTGTCCTTTCACATATGATTTACAATTAATTAAACACCTTAAATGGCTACTGCTGTTTTCTTGCTAGGATTTATTCCAATTCCTTTGGAGAAGAGCATTTCTACTCCAGTTTTATCTTAGAGGTCTGTTTTGAATTTAACCAGCATTTGTGGTTTATTCTGACTAACTGAAAATCAGCTGCCTTAGTCACATCATGAATGCCAGAGTAGAACTTCCCTCCACAGACTTTTCCATGGTTGATTTTTTTGAAAGTAGATCCTTAGGCCTTTCTTCTAAGTCTGAAGATCTAATATCCCTTAAAATGTGTGATCAAAAGTCTAAATAACAGTGGTGAAATTTTGAATCAGCATCTTTAGAGTTTGTACTGGGCACCTTACATCAACTCTTTCAAATCCACTCTCCATCTTTCTTCCCACTTTTGTATTTTAGGAAACAGGCTATTAGAAATTACATTGAGGATGAACAATTGCCTTCTGATTTGCAACTGGATTTGGATAAGATGGTATCTCTGTTGGAGATTGGAAAGATCTGGAAGATCGAGGCTTGATGAGTTCTTTAGATTTCATTCCACAAGTTCACTTTAAACTAATCATCTCAGCTTAAATGACATTTCTCTCAAGATGGATTGTTTTGCAAAAATCTAGTTTCTTCATATTCTGAGAAATATTTTGTCTGTAAATTTCCTTGATCTAAGGGTGATGTCTTGCTTCCTAAGTCTTCATGAACACGTTAAACTGAGTGGCTTAAGACAACAGAAGTTTATTGTGTCACAGTTATTGGATTAGATATCTGAAATCCAGGTGTTGGTGGAGCTGGGCTTCTTCCAATGGCTCTAGGGAAGAATCCCTCTTTGTTTTTGTTTTTTTTTTTGTAATTTATGGTGTGTTTGCTGCACTCATTGACTTGTGAAAACCTATATCAAATATGTTGCTGTCTTCTTATGAATGTCTTCCTTCTATGTCCAAATTTCTTCTAATCCATGAGTCATTTTGGATTAGGACCCATCCAAATACAGGAAGACTTCATCACAACTTGGTTACATCTGTAAGGACCATATTTACAAAGAAGTCACCATCATAGGTTCCAGGAATTAGGATTTGAACATTTCTTCTTGGGACATAAATTCTACCCATTACCAGTTAGTTAGTAATACATGTCACCAGGTGAATTACACAGGAATGAAATTGACTATATCTCTTTGTGTCAGGCAGGGTCCTCTTAGAGAAATAAAATTCAGGACACTAGTAATTATTTTTATATATTTATCTATTGAGAAAGGTATATAAGAGAAAAAGAGAAAAAGTTAACTATAAGACAATACAGATTGCTCAGTGCAACTCACTGGAGTCCTCTGTAGAGCAATCCAGGCTATCTGGTTACAGGCAGCAAACGGCAGAGCAACTGTCACCAACTGTCACCAACTGTCAGCCAGATAACAGAGTCCAACAGTCCCCAGCTCAAGAGATGTATATCCCAGGAGTGTGGCGAAGTAGGGCTTGAAGGATCCTCAATTCACGGTAGCACAGTCCACGATTAGGTGTCCCACGGGTAGTGTTGCTTGGAGGTCAAGGCACAGGACGAACAAGGCAGCTCTCTGGTCCGAAGATCCGGAAACCAGAGAGTGAGGGGGCGGGACTTGCGAAGTCCTTCCTATATCTGCCCTTCAATTCATCCTGCGTGTTCATTGGCTGTGCCGTCACAACAGATCCACCAATCTTCTGTGGCCATGTTGGCATAACAAACCTACCCATAACACTCTTGGAGGAGAAGATGAAAAAGTTCAATATAAGCAGTTAAAATGGATACAGGGACTGATTGTGGGACAGATAATCAATTATTCTTATGTAATTTCAGGTTGAAGAAAATTTAACCAAGTCCTCAAGAATCAAAATACAACCTTCAATTTATCCCATCTGAATTTCAAGAACGTCTCAAAAATAATTTTGAATCATTGAACCCTAGTGATGCAATCTGATAAACTGTGGGATGGCATCAAGAACATCATATATGAAGAAAGCAAAATTTCATTAAAAAGATAGTAAAGAAAAAGATCAACAGCAGAAGAGACTCTAAAGCTTGCTTTTCAACATAACATAGCCTAAGCCAATTGAAGAAGTAGGAAGTAAAAGAGTCAAGAAGAAAATACAAAGAGCAGTTAAAGAAGACAAAGAAAATTAGTATAATAAATGTACATAAACCTGAAGTTTGAAGCTCAAGAGGAAGAATGTACTCAGCATATTGCCATTGAAATAACTGAAAAATAATTCAAGCTTCAAGATATAATATTGAAATATTCTGTGGGAAAAAATATTGACAGAAGTAGGAAGCATCAGAAGAAGATGTGAAAACATACAGAATCACTATACTAAAAGACTCGGTCAACACCCTACCATTTCAAGAGGTGACATAAGATTGAGAACTGATGGTACTTGTGACAGTCACCTGATCTGTGTCAATTTGAGGATTAATAGCCTAGAGGTGGGTCTTGTCTGTCAATCTGGTGATAGTCAATGAGACCTCTGTGGGACATGGCCTTCTGAGAGTTCTGGGAAATGTGGTAATTCCTTCTTGGAGGTGGAGACACTATCTCTCTTGGTACACTTTCTTGAAAACTTTCTACTGACAACACTCTCTTGGAGACGCTCGACTGACGAGGCACAAGGCTGATTCCCTGTGAGAAATCCCAGAGGAGAAGTCACATGCATCTACCCTGGTGGAAACAGACCTCTGAAGCTGGAGGAGTCCCTTGGAGACCCCTGCCAGTACTGAGATGGTTAAGATGCCACTGGATGCAAAGGCATTCTACTCATCTAGCTTGTGATCATCTTGTATTCAGCGTCATTGCATGTGCTTTAGGAGTCTGAAGAAGACTTTATAGACTGGTATCAGACAAATGTGCTAATAACAGGCATATGACCTTGGCCTGGATTGAGCTGGATGTTTTTCACAACGTTCAATTGCTCTTGTATATAGAACCACACATGAGTGTTTAAGAATTTGTTTCTCTAGACTACCCAGACTAACACAGTACTAAATGAAGAAGTTTAAATTTCACTGAGGATGCCAGTGGAAAACAAGGCTCCAGGAATTGATGGAATACTAATTGAAATATTTTATAAGTTGAAGAGTCACTGAAAGTACTCATTCAGATGTCAAGAAATTTGAAAGACCACTACCTGGCCAACTGATTGACCAACTGATTGAAAGAAATCCACAGTTGTGCCTACTTCAAAGAAAGGTCATGTATAGAATGTATTTTTGAATAATGTTAATTCACATACATGTAAAGCTTTGCTGAAGGTCATTCAGAAGCAATCATAGGAGTACATGATGAAGTTTCAAACTGGATTTAGAAGAGGACATGGAATAAGTTATATCAAATGTATCTTGATTCAACGCAGAAAATATAGGAAATAAAGATGTTTACTTGTGTTTTAATAGTTAAGCAAAGGCACTAGACTTTGAGGATCATAACTTATAGATCACATTAAAAAGCAAGAGAATTCCAGAAAACATCATTGTGTTCATATGTGTGTATATGTATATATGCATATATATATATATCTATATCACAAGATTATTATTTCAACAGAGCAACAGGATGCTCATGATTTTATGTCAGGGTTGGCATGTTTCTGGGTTGTATCCATTGGTGATATTTGTTTAGTTTGAATAAGTTCTGGGGAACCGATATTAAAATTTGTGTTGAGTTTGGTGAACTGATTCTTGAAATGACATTTATAATCAAGGTTGCATTTAAGTTGGACAGTTTGGCAAATGCCCAATTTGGAAATCATAAATTTATATTCCCTATCCTTTTATAGCATTTATATTCAAAACAGTATATTCTAAGGATCTATAGTAATGTCCTTTTAAATTAGACATAACTATAATGGCAATATTTATTAATTCATTTAATACGACTCACACTATACTTTGGATGAAATAATACATTTTCATTCCCTTGTATTTGTTACTTCATTAAGCAAGATAGAACATAAAGAGAAAATGTGCCAAGAATACAAAAGGATGACATATTGTCATTCATCTCAGCTTTGTGTTAGGCCCCACATTCTCACCAGACATTATGAGTGAATTATGCAATTCCTGATAGTGTTCAAGAAGCTAAAAATATTGTTAGAACAGTTGGGGTAAGTTCAGCAGAATGGATTTTCTTTTTTCCAAAATGTACATATGTTCACAGAAGTCAACTGTCTACTATATCAAGCAAAATGACTATTAATTTAATTGTGCTGTAAATGAATAAGATCCTACTTTTACAAGGGTTTGTTTCTTCTGCCAGCATTCCAGGATACTTTTAATATTTTCTCCAGTACCATAATGTAGATGCATCAATTGTAATTCTTATTCATTATGTGATTTTCATATATATATGAGGTAATTAAAAATACCATGACTTGTCTCAAATGCACCTCAGAACTCAAAGTTCCATAATTGTTCTTCAAAGCTGTAAAGATGTCTTGTGCAGTAGATTTAGCCAAGTATTACATCATTTAATTTCTTGACTACTGCTTACAAGCATCTATAAAGGTGAATCCATCCAAGCTAAAGGAAATGCTTACCCATGTTTCAATATTTCCTTCATTTTCATGATATTGTCTATTGGTCCAGTTGTGAGGGGTTTGATTTTCCTTGACTTGATTTATAATCCACACCAGAAGGTGAAATCCTTGATCTACATTAGTAAATGTTTTAAAGCATCTTCACAATTAAACCAGGTTATGCTATGTACATGCCTTAGGTTGCTAATAAACTGATCCTAGCACCTGGTTCTTCTTCACATACTCCAGCTTTTTGTAATTATTTGCTGACCATAGATTGAATAAGTATTGTGGATGGATACTACTAGTGGTGCTATTTAAATAGTTTTACATTTGGTTTCCTGCCCTGAAGAAACAAATCTGTCATGGAAGAAGTATAGTCATAAAGTCTCTTAGAAACAAGCATGGTAATGATTTGTTTCATGTACTTTGAAGAGGCCAGTCTCTCATAAGGGACATCACGCTTATTAAAGTGAAAGGCCATAGAAAAAGAGGAAGACTCCCAAGCTGGTGAATGAACACACTGGTGGCAGCCATGGGTCCCAGCATAACAATTGTGAGGATGGCACAGGATGTGGCAGTGTCTTATTTTATTGTACATGGCTTTCCTGAGTGGAAACTCATCCTATGGCACCCGACGACAGCAGCAACAGCTGTTGAAGATAACCTTACTGCTTTCTGCTCTATTTGACTGTGTCATGCATTTCATTTAGCTATGTCCACGACTGTGAGTGATTCCTTTTTAAAGAAACCCTCGCCAGAATTTTGGAAGCCATAATCCAGGTTATGCATAAACTATAATGTTCTTAAAACCCAATTAATGTTGAGTGTAGATATGAGTAGAACCTTCAAGAACAGGAATATGCCCTATTATGTCATTCTTATATGCAGTTTCTTCCTAGCTGAATTTGCGAGCTTACCAAATAATTTAAGAGAAAAATATATTGTATGTTTGAAAGGGGATATGCAACTATCCTTTTTGGCCTCTTGTAATTCTTGATTCTGCTACCAAAATGAAAAGGAACTAACATTTGTTAGCATATAACTAAAAAAATCAAACCCGCTGCTGCTGGGTCCATTCCAGCCTAAGGGGATCCTATCATATAGGCGAAAAGCACCTTTGTGTGTGTCTGAGACTATAACTCTTCACAGCAGTGAAGACCTCTTCTTTTTTCTTAAGGAGTAGCTGGTGGTTGAGGGCTACTGACCTTGAAATTAGCAGCCTAATACATAACCAGTTCTCCATCAGAGCTCTTTTTGTTAGCATATAACAAACAGTTATTATAGACAACATCCTCACTTATACTTAAGGACAATCTTGTGATTTGTTTCATTGTATCCATTTCAACAATGATGAACTTGAAGCTGTTTGACTTGTGTGGCAGTCACCTAGTCTGATGTCAGTTTGAGGATTATGAGTATAGGGGTGGAGCTTAGCCTGTCAATCTAGAGATAGCCAATGAGACTCCTGTGTGGGCATGGCCTTCTGAGAATCCTGGGAAATGTGATTCCTTCGTAGAGGTGAAGACATTATCCCTCTTGGTTCACTTGCTTGGAGACCCTTTCCTGACAAGATTTTTTTTTTTCTGTGAGACATCTCTGAGGAGAAACTACATGAACCTACCCTGTTGCAGCCAGAAACCTGGACCTAGAGAAGCCATATGGAGGCTCCTGCCAGCACTGAGATGCTTACAATATCACTGGATCTAAAGACTTTCTATCCACTGGCTTGTCATCATTTGTGCTTTCGGCTTCTGTGGCAGTCATGTGCTTATGTTAATTTTATAATTGAAATGTAGGAGTGGAGTCTGGCCTGTTAATCTGGAGAAAGCCATTGAGTAGCCGATGAGGCCTCTGTGTGGGCATGGTTTTCACCTGAGACTCCTGGGAAATCTCACGGTATTTCCCTCATGAAGATGAGAAGCTATCTTCCCCAGTTGTTGGAAGTTAGTTTCAGAGATGATTAACCACAGGCAACACAGAATGGCGGCATCTGGGAGGCTGAAGTAGCCGGTGGAGAGACCACACGGCTTTGCCCTGATGGAGCCGGACCTCTGAGGCTGGGGCAGCCACATGGAGGCCTCTGCCAGCGATGAGTTGTTTATGCCACCACGGGATGCTGTTAATGGACCCTGAGCCCTGGAAGCGAGGACACATGGGGAGATCCTTGTCGTTGCTGGGACTCTGTAGCCACTGACCTGTTACTTTGTGAGTCAGAAGGAGACTTTAAGAACTGATTTCGGGCATATGGGTTAATATCAGACTTGTGACTTTGAGCTGTACTGGCCTGGGATGTTTTCTCAATGTCCTGTTCCTCTTGAATATAAAACCATTGCTTATATCCATATGCGTGTCCTTGAATTTGTTCCTCTAGTCTATCTGGACTAACTCAGCTTCATTGCATGTGTTTCATGAGTCTAAAGAGGACTTTATAGAGTGCTATCAGACATATAGACTAATATCAGACTTAGGATCTTGGACTGGACTGGGTTGGGATGCTTTCTCAATATACAATTGTTCTTGCATATAAACCACTTTCATATACACATATGTATGCTTATGAATTTGTTTCTCTAGTCTATCCAGACTAAAACAACTAGGAACACAACTAGATTGAAATTGTCCTTATTAGCTTCATTGAGGGCTCAATCTCCAGTACTCAGCATGATAGTAAAGCAGTGGATGGAAGAAGGGAAGAGGAAGTGAGGCAAGACATGGATCAGGCAAGACATGTCTGTGGTGGTCATGCACTTGATGCCAATTTCATGATTGGGATGTATGGGTAGAGTCTATCCTGTCAATCGGGAGGTAGTCAATGAGTAGCCAATGAGGCCTTTGTGTGGGCATGGCTTTTTCCTGAGAATTCTGTGAAGTCTCATGGTATTTCCCTGGTGGAGATGAGAGACCATCTTCTCAGTTATTGGTAGTCGCTCAACTGACAAGATGACAGCATCTGAGAAACTGGAGGAACTGGAGGAGAAGTCACACGTTCTTACCCTTTTGGAACAGACCTCTGAAGCTGGAAAAGCCACAGAGAGACTCCTGCCAGCACTGAGCTGTTTCTATCACCAGTGGATACTGCTGATGGACCCTGATCCCTGGAAACTAGGAGCCATGAGGGGACCCCTGCCAGAGCTGAGACTCTGCACCCACTGGCCTGTGACTTCATGAATTGGAAAGAGACTTTATAGACTGGTATCAGATATATGAGCTAATATCAGACTTATGACTTTGAACTGGCCTGGGTTGGGATCCTTTCTCAATGTTCCATTCCTCTTGTATATAAACCTTTCTCTTATATCCATATGCATGACTATGCATTTGTTTCTCTAGTCTACCTAGACTAACACAGTGTCTCAATGACTACCAAACCACTATGTTTTCCATTCCAGTGTAGTTAATACAATATTATTTATGATATATAATATTAAGTGAAGTGAAAAAAAAACTAAAATTAATTGCCAGCTAGGCTTTGAGTTTTGGATCTACAATCTCAGGGGATCATTAAGTCAACTGATAGAACCTAGTAAAAAATGTTGGATGCCCCACTAGGAAACTTGAGTCATAACTGCGAATAAGTATCTACCTAAAATACAATTCATGATTTCTCTCTATCTGGAAGAAAGCAAATCTCTTTATCTCCAAGCAAGAGAATTTCTTTCTATCTGTAGAAAATCAAGGATTCAAGGAAACAATTACTCCAAATGACTAACAAGCCTTTGAACTACAACCTCAACTGTGTTGAGTCCAGAACTAGATGGTACTCAAGTAATACTATACTGACCAGTCCTATCAGGATGAGGACAGACTGGACAGAAAATGTAGAACAAAATTCAAAAGGATAAAAAAGCGTCACAGGCTTTCTAGAGACTGACATTCGGAAACCCCTGAGACTGTGACCTTCAGCTACCCTTCATACTTGGAACTGAACTCCTCCCTAGAAATCACCTTGGGACCAAACAATAAATATATGTCTTCAGTGATTCAAACACTCAAGCGAAGCATAAGCCTCAGAATAATCAACCATACAAGATACAAAAAAGAATTTGCCCCATGTCCCTGAGCACTCTAACCTCTCAACAAAGCTCAGACAGCAAAAAAAAAGGAAGGAAAGAATAATGAAAGGAAATGGGTACCCGGAAAGCTAGAGAGAAAGCAAGAAACATGGGGTTGCAGCGAGTGAATTGAAAAAAATGTTAAGAAACCAAACATGTATAAATTGCTGAATGGTAAAAATAATTTGCCTATAAATGTTCACTGAAACCACAATTACATAAGAAACAAACAAAAAAACCTGTTTGCTCCTGAGTCACGTTCAACTCATGATGACTGCATGTGTTATGGTATGAAATGCCCCATGGAGTTTTGTAGCTGTTATCTTGTGTGTGTGTGTGTGTGTATGTATGAGAGTACTTTATATCAAAGAGCAACTGTACAGAAGAAAACATTCCAGCCTAGTGCAGATCTAGACCATAAGTCCCACATATCCAATCATCAGTTTGTAAATTCCTCTTCAGACTCATGCAACACATACAATGACACTGAATGCAGGAAGATCACAGGTCAGTGGGTGGAATTCTTGTGAATCCAGTGGTAATAGAAGTACTTTAGTGCTAGCAGGGGTCTCCATGTGACTCCTCCAAGGCTCTGGCTGCAAACGGCATAACATGATGTGGCTTGTCCAGGAATCCAAAGCAGAGAGTGTCTCTTGCTGAATGATTTCCAGTTGACTTTGGATACCATTGCCCTGGCTTTGAGCTCTGCTAGCTTTCTCATTAAGTCCTGCTATTTCAAATTCATGTTCATTCATTAACTGCTCAATCTGATCTTGATCCTGCTGAAGTAGTAGTTCTATTTTGTTCTGTGATTCCAATTTTAATGCTTCAAGCTGATTCTTCACTGGAAATAACCTCCCTTTAAGATAAGAAATCTGTGTCTAATTCTCTTAGGATTTTACTATTAGCTGAGCCCAAGTTTTGGATGGGGACGACATGCTTTCATGATCATATATTTTCTTGCCTGAGACTTCTCCAAAGTCAACTAGGACTGATCGGATTTCTTGTAGCACACCCTCATGACAAAGCATCATTTTCCTTAGCTGTTCCTTATCGGTGTGCTCCTCTCTTTTAGCACATTCTCCTTGATGCTTTTGGCAGCCTCAAGTTCATGAACTGCATTTTGAAATTGATTTCTTAAAACCTCCTGACACTGACTCTCTCTTCATCTTTTGTCAGCCATGCCATCTCTCTCCATTTCCATTTCTTGAAGTATTTTTTTTACAAATCAATGACTGTTTCAAGTAAAACTTTTGCTTCTCATGCAGGTCACTGTTTTCATTTAATTTTCCTTGCAAATATTTGACTTGTGAATCTTCTTCTAAGACATGTCCAATGTGTTCCTTTCTAGGGAATCAGGTGGTTTTTCAATGAGAATCAAGCTCTACTCTGTGCAGTGCGATACCACTACTTGAAAAAAGATTCTCAGTAAGTGTTTCACAAGATTTTTCTTCCATATTAATATGGCTATCTCTTCTTTGAGATCTTGAAAATGTGAATGTGTCCCAGTATAGTTCTTTTTCTCCTTATGTTGCAGGGGGCAGGGGGTGAGGTCCAGGTACTACGGCAGGGTTCAAACCCAATCAAGGGATGCATACAACACCTAACTTAATTTCTGGATTGCGTTATTTTCACTTATTCTATTAATACCTGTGAACAAGCACCTCATCATAAGAGAAGGACTGCATCCCTGCGGGGCCCCACAGCAAAGGCGATTGGACCTCCATCACTCTGAGGGAGTCATGCAGCCCATCCTCTTAGCTATAATCTTTTTTTTTTAATCCTTTTACTTAGGGATTGTACAATTCATCACAATCCACACATACATCCATTGTGTCAAGTGCTTTTGCCCATTTGTTTCTCTTATTTTCTCAAAACACTTGCTTTCCCCTTAAGCCCCTTGTATACACTCCTCCTTTTTCCCCTCCCTCCCTGCCCCCCTATGAATCTATGATAATCTATAAGGTATTATTATTTTGTCATATCTTATACCATCCGACATGTCCTTTTACCCAATTCTCTGCTGTCCATCCCCCAGGTAAGAGGCCATATGTAGATCCTTGCAATCTGTTTCCCCTTTCTTCCCTCCTTGCTCCCATTATCACCCCTCTCACCACAGGTCCTCAGTGATTCTTCTGGCCTGGATTCCCTGTGTTTCCAGTTCCTATCTGTACCAGTGTGCATCCTCTGGTCCAGCTGGATTTTTAAGGTAGAACTGGGATCCTGACAGTGGCCGAGGAAGAGGATTCAAGAATTAGAGGAACATTGCATGTTTCATCATTGCTACACTGCCTCCTGACTGCCTTGTCTCTTCCCTGGGCCTTTTGTGAGGGAATATTCAGCTGTCCATGGTTGGACTTGGATCCTTACTTTGCTCTCCCTCTCATTCACAGTGATATGATTTTTTTGTTTTTTGATGCCTGATAGCTGGTCCCCTCAGCAACAGAGTGCTTCTTCCATGTGAGCTTTGTTGCTCCTTGGCTAGATGGTCGCTTGTTGAACTTTGTTGCTCCTTGAGTAGATGGCTGCTTGCTGATCTTCAAGCCTTAAAATCTCAGATTCCATATCCCCTGATAGCCAGGCATGATCAGCTTTCTTTGCTACTTTTGCTTATGCACCCGCTTTGTGCACAGCAATTATGTCACTAAAAACTGATGTGCTTCTTCCACGTGGGCTTTGTTGATTCTCTACTAGAGGGCCACTTGGTTATCTTCAAGCCTTTAAGACATCAAGTGTTATATCTTTTGTTAGCAGGGGACTCACTTAACTGTAATCTTAATGGAAGCATTTCTGTCGACTTTTCTTTTGCAGTACCACTGGTAGAATTCAAACTTCCAAACTTTTTAGATTAGCAGGCAATCTGTTGCTGTAAAGACTGTAGCTTAAAATACACCATAGAGCAGTTCCATTCTGTCACATGCACCACTGTGATTCCAAAAATGACTCAATAAACCAATAACAAATCTTCCTGACTTATTATCAGGAAGAACCAACCTTCTTAGTAGAGAGTCATCAAAAAGATGTAAGACCTTCAAGAAGATGGAGTGATACAGTGGTCACAATAATGGGCTTCAGTATAATAATGTGCAGTTGGTCCTGGACTAAGCAATGTTTTAATAGGGCCCTGGAGAGCCAGAGCCAACTTACAGCAACCCAAGTCCAACACAAACCTGGGGTCCAAATGTCAGTCCACCTTCTTTTAAAAAAATTATGATTTATTTTTATATAAATGCTATTATATCTGTATATATAACACATTCATTTTTTTGGTGAATGGACATTTATAAGAACAACACCTACTGGTGTTGTAGATATGTATAGATCCTCTCTGTCTGACCATTTTCTTTGCAGACTAGAATGCTATTGTCAAGAACTCAATGCTTTTGAATTGGCTCCCATTTGTTGCGAGCTTACAGAACAGAACAGAATTGCTCTTGGGGTGTTCCAAACTGTAATCATTTAGGGAATAGAAGGCCTCATCCCTCTTGGTTGGCAATAATGCTTAACAAGGAACTGGATCTACTTAGCTTTCTTGATTGATATCAACCTTCAATAATAGGCACATCTCATTTTCTGCCTAGACTTATTGACCTATTTTTTAAAATGCATTTAGTCATCAATTCACATGTCTGGAGTTCTTAGTCTCATAAATATGGCTTTGTAGCGTCTATGGGATATGATTAATTTTAATTTCTGTAGTTTCTTCCATGGCTTTTGTGATTTTTTTCTGTAGTCCATTATATTCTTGTGCTCACCCACTAATATGTATTTTTGATTTGCTTTTGTGGCATCACCACCCTGGTGGGAGTAGGAAGCCCAGGTATTTTTGATTCATAAACAAAAACTCTCAGTGTCAAAGAGGAATAAGCCACTGGGAAATATCCTAGAAACAAAAAATGCTTAATATTTGTGTGTGTGCATCCATTAATTTACCTGTTACTTAATCTCTGTAGTGTTTGATTTCCACCTTTAAAATGGAGCTATCTCACAGGATTCTTGTGAGGATTTAATACACTAATATGCATAAAATAATGAGCCAAATATGTGGCATCTATCCACCACACTCTTGATGTCAGTTCACAGTAACTTTCTAGGACAGAGTAGAACTGCTCAGAGTAGAACTGTTCAGGAGGTTTCTGGAGCTTAGATATTTATGGAAGCAAACTGCCACATATCTATTCTTTTTTTAAAACTTCTTTTTGGGGGATATCACTACTCCCTGGTGGGAGTGGGAGGCTCAGCCTTGCTCGTGGAGAGCTGCTGCTGGATTTCAACTGCCAAGCCAGTGGGCCGCATTTCTGTACTCAACCACTATGCCACCAGTGCTCAGCCTCGCCACATACCCATTCTATATGGCATATAATAAATGGTAAAGAATGTTACCTATTAAATTCATTGGTACTCCTGGAATTAGACAATAAGTTACAGCAAAAGTCATATTAATTTTAGTTTAGTGGCAAAAGAGCTGTGTTCTAATTCTTTTTTGTTTTGTTTTCTCTATACTATCTAACCCTGGATTTCAGTATTAGTTAATAAGTAGCAATCTCTGAAAGGTCTATTAATTTTTAGAGGCCACCAATGTACTATTGTGTAAACTGGCTCACTTGTGTCTCTGAATGATATTCTAGAAGAATTAACACTTTTTTTTCCTAAAAGAGAAAAGTACTTTATTCCCTGAAGACTACTATTTTAAGAGCCAGTAAGCTCTAAGTAATGAAAAGGCTTCCATGACAGTATTGGAAAGTGTATTTCCCCCAAACCCCCTACCCCTTCCATTTTCTCTTCAAAAGGTCTATTAAAGCTTCATCATTGGGTTGTTTATTTTTTTATTTCCATGAAAGAGAATAATTCCAACAAAGGCTTGCAAAGTGCTGTCTCTCTCATATTTCCCTTTGATTAATTGATTCAAGTTAAATATTCATAAAATTTAAATAAAATGAAAGTCATAATGGATGTCAGAGTTTTAAAGAGAGTCATTATTTTAAGATGAATTCATTACCAAAATGGATCCCTGGGGTGCTGATAAACATTGGACTATGAGCATCAAGGTTTAGGCTTCAAACCTAGCAGGCACTCCAAGGAAGAAGCGTGTTGCTATTTGCTCCTGTAAAGATTTACAGTCTTAAAAACTCAGTCTAGTCACTATGAATTTGTGAAGACACCATGAAAGTATCTCTTTTTTTTCTTTCCCACTACTAAATTAACTTGTGAATTGTGATTAGGAAGAAGAAGGAAAGACCAAAAAGAAAAGAACTGTCTTTCAGATGGGAGGAACTAGCCACTGCTTCAAAAGAGAAAAACAGGGCTGAGACTCAGTGTCGTAGTAGTTGAGTGTGGGACTGTGGCCCATTGGGTTGGCAGTTCAAATCCTCCTACTCTCACCAGAGGGCAGTGATACCCATTCACCGCCCCCCCCCCCAAAAAAAGAGGGAGAACCAACACTGTCTACTTCCATAGAGAGTTCCATAAGCAAATGTGGTGAAGAAAACTGATGGTGTCTGGCTAATAAAAGATATAGGGTCTGGGGTCTTAAAGCCTTGGAGTTAAACAAGCCACCATCTAGCACGGATGAGAGAAGGTATCAGAAGTTCAAAACCATGCAACCAACTCAATGTGAAGGAATGGAGATGTAGTGGAGACCCCAAACCCACCTGCATGTTAATTGGATAGTCCCTTTCAGAAGACCCACATGGAGGGAATGATAATTTCAGGGTGTAGTATAGCACTGGTGGACCACAAAGCTGTCCTCTAGGTCTTTAATATTGCCTCCCCTTACTATTATGCTTTTTTTCATTTTACCTCATTAATCATGTTAGACTTGCGTATATTCCTTTGTATAATTAAGATTGCCTGATACAATGAAAGCCAAGAGAGAAAACCATTCAGAAACAGTAAAAAGAATAATGGTTCCCGGAGGTTATGGGAAATGATGTATGGAGAGGGGAAAAGAGGAGCAAGTGATAGAATTGATGAATATATAACCCCACTGGAGGGAACAAACAAGAGAATTGCATATAAATGGATATACTGGATGGTGTAATATTTGGACCCCTCCCCTCCAAAATGGGGTGGGGTTATTGAGGGGGGAGAGTATAAAGGGGAACTGATATTAAGGAGTTTTAGAAGAAAGAAAATATTTTAAAATGGCTGTGGTAGCAATTTTACAATACTGTTTGATGTGATTGAGCTATGGAATGTCATGATATCTTTAAGAACTCCTAATAAAATGATTTTAAAAGGTATGCCAAGAAATCCAATTTGACAGAGAATTTTTCTTATAGTGCTTTTATTAGCATTTATATAGCACATGACTGAAAGAATTACCCCAAGTCTTGTGTATGATACCAAAAATAATTTTTTATGAAAAAGCTGTGAAATTTACAAGAAAATCCATAAAATTATTTATAGTTGGTTCTTATTTTAGTATTGTAACATGTTTCTTTTTGTTTGATTGATATCAACTTTGGGTTTTACACAGATATCACTTACTTTTGCACAATTAAGTCTACATCTTGAGTCTTCTTTTTTTTTTTATAGAGAGTTTGTTACATATGTGTCCCAAAATCAAGAGTTCCATTCTCGGCAACCCACAGGGCCTATTCTACCCTGTCCTATAAAATCACTATGAGTCAGTATGGCTCAATGGCTGTTTGATTTTTGAGTGAGGTTTTTATATTATTATTGTATTACTGGAAATGGAGATTATATAATATTAGAAAAGCAAGTAATTTATTAATTTTAGGAAAGTTTGAAAAAATGCAATTTTTGGTTGAGTAATACTTCTTTCTCATACAATCTCAATGGTCTAAGAAATACGGCAGACTCTTCAGAAATTCACGGCTTTCTGAGACTGCAGAAAGAAAAACCTGGTATCTTATAGTTTCTTATTTCTCTTTGCATTGGTCACTCCTTTCCTCTAATGTCACAGTGGACTATGATCTGATAGGTAATTAACTCTCTCAACATCAGATACAATTTTCCAGTTGTTTCTGGGATGAGAAAGGGACTTATTTTTGGTTCTACTTGATTAAAATTCCCAAGGTACTTTGGGAAGTCAGTCTTCATATTCATTATGATTTTAGGTACAGAAACGGATTTACAATAAAACTTGCTAAATTTCCAAGATCTTGACACCTTAGAGTCTCTGAAAAGCCCCAGATGTTGTGACATGGCTGAGGAAGGTTTGGCCCAAAGTCTTTCATTACTCTGGGAAATGCTTATTTTACTTTACTTTGGTCTTTTCTCGTTACACCTGCTCTTGGTGAAGTTTCTCCCTCTCTGCTCCTGGCCAGACGCCACGCTCTACATCGTTAACCCTAAACTCTGGGGAACGGATCCCCCGACAGCCTCTCTGATATGAGATTAGATCCCTTCCAGGCTGCATTTAATTGACTGCGCTCCTAAGGGGAATACCTGCTTCTTGTTCCGTCTCTATTTTACTTGGCCACTTTTCTTTAGTAGCTGCCTTGCAAATTCTCTGTGTCTCTGTCAAGAAGGAAGTATGACAGATAAAACAAATGTCTGTGATTTCAAATCTTCCCTACCCCCTCACCTAATAACCTGTCTAAAGTTAGACCTGTCAATGAGATCCTTTGCTCTATTCGAATTCTCTTCTTCCTAGTTATAAGAAAGTGGCTATTTTCCTCTTATGCCCTTTACATTGCACCTTCTCTATTTCTCTGAAAATGAAAGACTGCAGTCCTGATAATTAAAATGCCAGGTCCTTTCTCTTGGCTCAAATGTCCTCACTTCTGTTTTTAAACATCTGTACTATTTTCTTGTTTTATTTTTAATATATTACATTCTGGAAAATTTGTTGATTTTCTCTTTCCTTGCAGGGATTAAAAAATAAAATCACAAAGTTTTTCCCCGAATAAAATAATACTATATGATATATACATATATATATATATATATATTAGGGAAAGATGTTCAAATTAATTTCTTTCATGTCCCTAAAGTACTAGTATTTGTTTAATTTTGGTTAATACTACAAGTTTAAAAAAAATATATATAAAGTATAATTTTAGTTGTAATAATATCACTTTCAGTTTTATTTTGCAAAATCCATGTCAGGAGGGAGTGATTTAAATCTATTGCTCTTTTCTCCAAGATATATCCTGAAGCCTTTCTATGAACACTCCAGAGCCCAGTTTGGATTGTAAATTTATAATTGGTTGAAATATTTAAAATCCAGTCAAGTCACTGAGACCCCTTCCTCCAGGTTCCTCAGACTTCTAATAGAGCTATTCTATATTACAAAGGGTCTCTGATAGTCTAGCTATGGAAGCTATGGATGTCAGCATCTTTGTTCTCTGCCCTTGATCTTAATTACTCTCATTTTTCTTCTTGATATTTCTCAAGGTTAAGACCACACATATGTGTTATGTCAGGAGTTTGCTACCTGCTACCTATATGACTACTTATTGCATTGCAAAGATTTCTTTGTTTTTAAGATGAGGAAAGTACTAATTCTTGGACTAGATAACTCTTAATTTTATTTTTGTGCCTGTATAGTTATAATTAAGAGATTGTGAAACACTTACCATTAAAGTACTGTGCCTTCTACTCCTTTAGGGAGAAACATGGCACAGCTGGACTTGGTGAATCTTCAGCTTCTCCCAAATTTTTCTTCAGCCTTAAGCACAGACTGACTAAGGACTCATTAGTGCCTTGCAGAGCACCATGAACATTTTACTTCATAGTCTATTTTATCTTATGAAAGGAAAAATTTAATTATACTTAAGTCTAGGCCTTTTGAGAATAAATTTGCAGGCATGTTCAGGAGTTAGGAGATACATGGTGCTAGCCACCACCACGCTTATTGTGCTCAGAGATGAACTTGGAAAGTTGGACGGCACTCAAAATACAATTGGGGAAGAGTGTCTTCCTCAAAGTAAGTCAAACGTAATGATACTGATGGGCTAAAGCTTTCTCTACCTACACATGATGATGTGTTGTTGTTAGGTGGCATCAAGTCTGTTTGCCACATGACTGAGAATCAAAACTTTTAGAGGTTGACAAGTACAGCAATCTTCACACTCCATGAAGAATTCCTTTGTTGTTCATTTTGGTACATAGGTCTCGGGAGAGAGACCTTGGGAAGAAACTGGTTCTCCTCAGGTGAAG
The DNA here is from genome assembly GCA_004026705.1 of Nesogale talazaci. Taxonomy (NCBI): domain Eukaryota; kingdom Metazoa; phylum Chordata; class Mammalia; order Afrosoricida; family Tenrecidae; genus Nesogale; species Nesogale talazaci. The sequence goes on from PVJH01012655.1 coordinate 47,571, forward strand.
AGAAATTTGGGGAAGGCCTTTAAACTTTCTGATATCTAAAAATGGATGAGCTTGAAAATACTTTTTATGTCTATTAGAGTAGAACAAAACCCCAAGGCCCTACATAAGATTTTTAAATTCTCTAGGAATAAACAGATGCTTCAAGGAACACCATACTATCAAGTTTACTTTAAGCTCTAGTCAACTCATTCTTGAACTTTCCTGACTCTTGGGAACAATTATGTAAGAATAGGTGAAGGTGATAGAGATTGTTCATATTTTAATCTGTTTTCTTTTTTATTCTCAGCCATCTAATAAATAGAATTTATTATTTTTGTTTAGTCTTACTGTGTTTGCCTAAAAGGGGCTTAAATTATATTGAGATGAGGAACATTAGAGGTAAGAGTCCATCTGTGACATCTGTAACACCTGCAAGTACTTAGGAAATGACTGGTCCCAAGATGTTTGATGGCCCTGGCATCTTTTAGAGACTGGTGTTTACTTTACTCATATCATTCCACTGATCTTCAAATCAGTCTGATCCTTCAGTTGCATAAAAACTTGTCACATGTTACTCTTATCCCTAACCATAATGACCTGATTTCTCACCTAGTCAAAGGTACTGAGTCCTTGATTGAGGATAAGAAGAAAACCCTTGTCATAATTATTACCAATAAGAAAAAGAAAAAGATATTATGATTTGAGTCAAGGCTTATAAAGCAAATAAAATTCAATTAAACAGTTCATATATATTTGGTTTCCTGCCATTGGTTATAATTCCTATAATATAGTATCACTTATTCCATTTCCTCCCTGTGCTTTTTGTTTCAATCCTTCTCTGTTTTTCATTTAAAATTTTGTTCTTGATTTAATGCAGTCCCTTTGATAACAATTGGTTACTTATTCTAAGGTCTGTGTAACATCCTAGTATTATATTCTCCTTTAAAGATTTGCCTCTTGGTTTGTTGAAAGCTGAGCCTTGGGGATGAGTTCATTTTAGAGACCGACTGAGTGGGTTTCATCCACTTTATGTGATTGTTAAGACATTTGTTTGTGCATTTGAGTTTTGTTCATAATTCTGTCCTATGCAGTGTAGAACTCTCTACTATGATTACTTTCAGAGTAGTGGGTAATAGTAGCTGGGCACCGTCTCATTCTTCTTCTCTCTGACTTGTAAACTCTCACATCTGAGTGGCTATTAGTCCATTGAATTAATATTAATATTTTCAGTGAGGATCTTCAATCGTCCCTCTTTATGCTATAAATTCTGGTTAGCTTTTCATTTCTAATGGTCTCTACATTTAAGAAAAATCCTTATAGGGCCACCCTAGACAGTCACACAAATGCTGCTGCTGCTTTTAGGGGCTGTTGAGTCAGCCTCGACCTATTGGGAGCCTACGCACAAATGAAAGAATCTGCCTCACCCCGTGCCACTGCGCGATTGTTCCCATGCCCGACTCCATTGCTGCAGCCGCTGTGCCCATTCATCTCACTGTGGGCCATTTTCTTCTTCCCGTGGGTGGAGTTAATTGACCCACAACATGAACGGATCTGCAGTCCTGACTCTCGCTACTCTGCACTAACAAGCGGAGCATAGGTGATAATACTAGCGCATCTGCAGATTTTGCATATTGTCCTGGTATATCTAGAACATTGATTATCTTTGTTTCCCCCACTGAAGTCTTTAAACCATGGGTACTGACCCTCCATTTTGAGCTCTTCTTGCTCCTGGACGCTTGAAGGTATGCAGATGTAAGTAAGTATACGAGGGAAACAGGTGGGCTTTGGAATTTTACTTAAATCTTACTTTTATTTTATTTATTTTTTGGGGGGCCACCACTGCCCTCTGGTAAACCTTACCTTTATACAATGATGGTTTGTTCGAATAATGTGGCAATATAGGAGAGTCCGCTTCCTGACATGATCATTGAATACAAAAGGGGTGTATAAGCAAATGAAGAAAGCAGAGTGTATGGGCTTCCTACTCCCACCAGGGCAGTGATGCCACAACAAAAAAATTAAGAAAGTGGATTGCGCCTAGCTATTAAAAGATATAGCAAGCAATCAAACTGCTGCGAAGGAACATAGGCAAGGTTGAGACCCAAAGTTCATCTGTAAAACAACTGGACAGTGCCTCATGGAAGGGCCACCCAGAAGGGATGGGATATCCAGATTGCAGTATAACACCGATGAAGCTCAACTATGCTCTGCTTCTTTAAAATTTCCTCCTCCCACTGTTATGCCCTTACTTTACTTCACTAATCTTGCTAGTCCTAAATATGAACATGGGTTCAACCAAGATCTTTTGATGCACAAAATTTAAGATAATGTATTCTCTCAGAAACTGTAAGGGGATTATTGACTTCTTGAGAATAAAGGATGAGAAAGTAGGAGGATGGGGAAGGGGAAACAGATAACCCCATTCAAAGGGAACAAACATTAGAATTAAGAGGAATGAATACAGGTGATGGTATAAGTTAAGCCAAAATAGTAGTAATTAATAATAATAATTATATATTTAGGGTTGGGGTGGTGGTAGGGAGGGTGAGCATGGAGATAAAGAGGAGCTTATATCAAGGAGTTCAAGAAGAAAAGAAAATTATGAGGGAAGCAATTATACTATTATGGACTGTGTTATATAATGGACTGTGTTAGTCTGGGTAGACTAGAGGAACAAATTTCAGAGACACACATATAGGTATAAGGAAAAGGTTTATATACAAAAGGAATGAGACATGGAGAAAGCATCTCACCCCAGTCCAGTTCAAAGTCATAAGTCCGGTATTAACCCATATGCCCGAAATCAGTCTATAAAGTCTTGTTCTGACTCACGAAGTCACTGGTCAGTGGGTGCAGAATCCCGGTGCTGGCAGGGCACCTCGCCTCCAGGGCTCAGAGTCCATCAACAGCAGCAACAACTCATTGCTGACAGAGGTCTCCATCTGGCTGCCCCAGCTTCAGAGGTCTGGTTCCATTAGGGCAAAGCTGTGTGGTTTCCCCGCTGGCTTCTCCAGCTTCTTGAACGCTGCCAGCTTATCTTGTCCGTGATTAATCGTTTCTGAAACTAACTCCCAACAACTGGGGAAGATAGCTTCTCATCTTCATGAGTGAAATATTGCGAGATTTCCCAGGAGTCTCAGGTGAAAGCCATGCCCACATAGAGGCTTCATTGGCTACTCAATAACTATCTCCAGATTAACAGGCCAGACTCCACCCCTACATTTCAATCATAAAATTAACATAAGCACATGACTGCCACATGGAACTATGAAGTATAATATTTGTTAGATCTCCTAACAAAATGTTTTTAAAAATGGGGAAAAAGAACTTCATGTTAAAGTATAAGTCCAGCACTTTTAGTATTGAACAAACCTTTTATTTTTCAAAAGTTTTATTGGCATGTATTTTTGCATAATTCAATGACCACAAAAAGATCTGTAAAATCATCACCACAATCAGTTTTTTAACATTTGCTTCACTTTTGTACACTTTGTTATTTGGTCACCTCTTCCCCCAACCCTCTCCGGCTGTATCCCCAACAGACCATTAATTCAGTTAAAGCCTCTATAGATTTACCTATTCTAGATTTCATATAAAGAAAAGCGTTAAAAGAACAAAAGAAAAACCAAAAACTCACAGCAAAACAAAGGTAAAACATATAAAAACCTCAATCTGAAAAAAAGCATTTAGAACAAAAGTAGATAAGATGACAAAATACGGAGGATCCACTGAGAGGGTGTTCCCTAACTAATCTCGCTGCATCTTCAACAGTCCATTTTCCGGTGTGCTCTGCATGAGAGCCAGGGTATTCACAGCGCTGCACATAGTCAGGGGATTCCCCAGGGACTTCACCCACGTATATTTTCCCGTCACTTTTTTAAGAACAGAAACAACCGCCTTCCTGCCCCGCTCGGGCAGTACTGCACTCCCTCCGAGCTCTGGGCTCCTCCAAAGCTAGCGCCGCCGCCGCCTCCCTCGCCGCCATCATGATCATCTACCGGGACCTCATCAGCCATGATGAGATGTTCTCTAACATCTACAAGATCCGGGAGATCACAGATGGGCTGTGTCTGGAAGTGGAGGGGAAGATGGTCAGTAGGACCGAAGGTAACACCGATGACTTAGTCATTGGTGGCAATGCCTCAGCTGAGCCCCGATGGCGATGGAACAGAAAGCACCGTGGTCACTGGTGTGGATGTTGCCATGAACCATCACTTGCAGGAAGCCAGCTTCACAAAAGAAGCCTCAAAGAAGTATATCAAAGACTACATGAAATCAATCAAAGGCAAACTTGAAGAGCAGAAACCAAAAAGAGTAAAGCTTTTTATGACGGGGGCAGCAGAACAAGTCAAGCACATCACTGCAAATTTCAAAAACTACCAGTTCTTTATTGGTGAGAACATGAATCCAGATGGCATGGTTGCGCTTCTGGACTACCGTGATGATGCTGTGACCCCATGTATGATCTTTAAGGAAGGCTTAGAGATGGGGAAATGTTAACACAGTGGGCACCTCACGACCAATTGCTGCATCCTAACCGGCTGCTGTTCATCCACACGACACCAGGACTTAGACAAACAGAACTCATGTCATCGTGAGCGGTTCATTTACTTTTGACCTTGATTTATTCGGAGTGGAGGCTTTTTTTTTTTAAGGAGAAAAACATGTCGTATAGGTTGTTTAAACATAAAATGCAGTTAAATTCACTTGGGCATGCCTCCTCCTCGTTGACTAGCAGTAGACTAAATTCACCTTGTAGTGCTCCCGGAGGAGCTAGAGCCACGTGGTAGATGGGGACAGTGGGAGGCTGTCTCCAGATGCCTGCGACAGCCAAACCCAGGGATCTGCACAGAGACAAGAATCTAAAGGCTTAATTCCTAGTTTAAATAAAGGGAGCTACTATGTTCTTAGTGGTGCCAGCATCTGAAGTGGATCTATAACCATTTTGTCAGCTAAAAATGGAACAGATTATCAAAAGAATAAAGAGGCTAATACAAGTGGAAAAACAAAACAAAACAAAACAAAACAAACAGAAAGAATCTTAAAATGGGCCAATAGGAAGATCAAAAGATAGGATATTCCATTTTATCTTTTGCTAAATATTCTGTTAATTAAAAGCTCAGGAAAAAAAATCTCAGGAATTTTTCAAGGCGACTTTTATTTTCTAACAGTCTTTGTTCTTTCTTTCTTTCTTTCTTTTTTTTTTTTTTGTGGGCATCACTGCCTCTGGTGGTCGTGGGTGCTACCTAGTCAGTGCCGCTCCTGAGAACCGCAGCTGGATTTGAACTGCCAAGCCCGCGGGCTGCAGTTCCACACTCAACCATGTACACCACCGGGGCTCAGCCAGTACTTTCTTTCTTAACAAGGTTATAACCTTGGGGATTAGTTTGGCTACAGATTATATATTTTATTTCCTGGTTTTCCTCAGCGAGCTCTTTCTGAGCTTAAAAGCATTAGATGTTTTGGCTAAATCACACTAAAATGCGACTTATTTCCCCTGGTCTGTGAGAAGTTGTGGCGTGTTTCCTGGTATGTGAGGAGCCACAGACCAGCAGAAGGCAATGCCTGTGTATTCTAGATCTAGCTGTATTCCAGGCCAGGCCGTTAGTTGTCAGCACATACCCCCAGGCAGCTTAGGAAGTGAACTTTCAGATGGTTTCAGACCTCAGCTTTTGATGCTTCCCATAGTGGCTTCACACACATGGCCAGCAAATCATCCCTCTGTGTCCTAACTTCCTGACCCCAAGTATCTATGAGCACAATGAGTGGTTGCTTAACCACTAAGTTTTGGAGTAATTTGCTTACAACATCTTGTGCCTCCTCCCTCTATTCCCTCTCTCTGTGTCTCTGTCTCTCTCTCTCTCTGTCTCTCTCTCTCTCTCTCTCTCTCTCTCTCTCTCTCACACACACACACACACACACACACAAAGACACACAATATTCCAAGTATTTGGAGATCAATCTAGAAATAAGGATTATTTCTTCAGAGTATAATTAATTATCATGGGGTGCTTTAAAAATGTCTGTTACAGAAAAGCATTTGCTTTTTCTTTAGAGCTTTTGTTAGTGTCCAATTATATTGAAAAAAAAAAAACCCTTTTTTTTAAACACAGGACAATTCTACCAGTCTCACCCCAGGTCCAAAGCTATTTTCCATTAGAGAAAAAAATGTTTTTCATTTCCTCAAATAGTAATATGTGCATCCAAGTAAGTACAAAGTTCAAAGTCAAAAGTTGTGATACAGCTGGCTGCATTACTTGATCTCTATCTGAATGTTAGTCGCATGATTATTGGAGTTGGTTGTCACAGCAGGGTGGGGAGAGAACGTGGCAGCATCAAAAGGAAATTACATTTGCTCAAAAAATATGGGTGAAAATGTCCTCAGCAATTACCACAGGTCATCTCTACTGCACACAGCAAATGGCAGAGAGAAAGAGCCTCCTGTGGCAGGAGCAGAGAGGAGGGTTAGAACTGGGTTATTGTGATGTTCAAAATCAAAAGAGACCCCCCATTATGCAGCCTTAGAGTAAACAGCAATATTAGTATAATGGGTTGTTATAAATTACTAGCAGTTTCCCTGTTTTGTTCTTTCAGGTCAGCAAAAATGCCATAATCTTTCCTTGCTCTGTGTCATCTACTCTACCCCTTTAGACCCTGATAATTCCCATTCTGCATTAATTCTCCATAATTCCAGCTGGCTGCCTTTAGATCTTTGAAATAGCACTCAATATATTTTAATTCAATTTTGAAACTAATCGATGCCTAAACTTCTGTAGTGTATACATTCAAGCATCTTCAAGTGTAGTTCTGATTAAGATCATTTTTCTAATTATAATTTTAGTTCTACATTTTTCTATCCATCTCTCAAAAAATTAAACTCTGCTCCACAGAAAACTAGAAACTTCTAGGAAAGCCCTATAGGAAAACTAGCCTCTCAGTATTCTTTCCAGATTTGTGTCTGTTATAGTATAAAAGATAAGTAATGCTAGATTTTTGTTAATTAAAACAATTTTGCATAGAACTTTGTTGCTTTTACTCACATTTTATGTGTACTTCATGAGTCAAATCGTGTTCCTTTGATGGCAAAAGGCATGAAGTAAAGACTTGACATGGTTAACCCCTCAGATAGGTGACATTATTGTTACCTGGCTTCCAGAAGTTTTAGAAAGATTCATATATTTGCATTTTAAGGACAAAATCAGCATCTTTCCACTTGGATACATACGCTAAGTCTATATTCCCCATGTCGTTTTGCTTTGACTTTGAAAGGCTCTTCTCGCACAGTGGGGGAGAGATGCTTAAAGACAAAACAGAACACGCAACACTGCGCTGCCCATGCCCGCACGCAAAAATGCTATCTGTGTGTGTGATTTGTGTCTATGTGCGCGCTTTCAAGGATAAAGAGTCTAGGCAGCTTTTGAGCGACATGTTTAGTCAACTAGAGGGAATGGTGGTAGTTCATTTTTTGCCCTTCACATCTCATATTAGTTGTCTCCTCTCGGAGGGTCATCTACCTAGACTGTCAACCTCAGGAGTGGGTAGAATTGTGACCAGATCTTGATTCCAAATCTATCTACTTCTACTGAGACTGGCCTTAAACATGGTCTCCTGACCTGTGCAAGACCAAAGAGTTTCTCCAGTGATTTTGGTTGTTAAACATTGTGAGAACAAAAGTTCACACTTTCTAATATGGACATTGGGCTTGACTTCTGGCTGGTACACTCCCTGCCACTTGAACGAACCCGTTTCAGTCATAGGACATGACACTGGAATGCAATGAGAGCCAGTGTCGTTGTGACAGAAGATAGACAAGAGAGAGCACGTTTGTCCTGGCAGCATAGAGGGGTCCACTCTTTTCCCCAAGATACTCCATTCTGTGATCTTCCTACCAATTCTGTCACCTGTACTAACCAATGCATTTTTTTTTCCTGGAAAGGTAAGTGCAAGTAGGGTTACTGTGATGTGCAGTCAGCTCGCACTGTGTTTGCTGCTTCAGGAAGTGAGGTGTTTAGAGCTGCCTATTGCCTTCTTCATCATGAAATGTGTGTGGGCTGCCCCTTCCTCTGACTGTGTTGTCATTCTCCTTTTTCATCAGCTAATTACAGCGATCGTTATTAACAGCCTCAGTACTAGTTCTTTAGTTTGTAAAGACCAGTAAGGCATTATTTCTATTCTTAAGGACATTCTTGAACTTCTCTATTCATACATTCAATAAGCATTTACTTAACACCTGTCAATTTAGCAATGACAGATTTTAATACCTCGAGTTTTATATTGCACACTGAACAATAGCCTACTGTATCAGGCAGGGTTCTCTTAGGAAATAAAATTCAGGACACTAGTAATTCTTTTTATATATTTTTATATTGAGAAAGGTATTTATGATAAGAAAGAAAGAGTTAACTCTCTATAAAGCAATACAGATTGCTCAGTGCAACTCACTTGCGTGAGGCAACTAGAAGACTGGCAGTCCTTCAAGTCTTGAGGGCCGCTGAGTAGTCCTCTGTAGAGCAGTTCAGGCTATCTGGTCACAGGCAGCAAACAGCAGAGCAGGTCACCAACAGTCAGCCAGATGACAGAGTCAAACAGTTCTCATCTCAAGAGATGTATATCCCAGGAGCGTGGCGAAGTAGGGCTTGAAGGATCCTCAACTCACAGCAACACAGTCCATTATTAGGTGTCCCATGGGTAGTGTTGCTTGGAGGTCGAGGCACAGGATGAACAAGGCAGCTGTCTGGTCCGAAGATCCAGAAGCAAGAGAGAGGGTGGGACTCACCGAGTTCTTCCTATCTCTGCCCTTCAATTCATCCCGTGTGTTCATTGGCCGTGCCGTCACAACAGACCCACCAATCCTCTGTGGCCATGTTGGCATAACAAACCTACCCATCATAGCTACAATGGGAGTGTTTTTAGTCTCAGTGAGCTCCAAGTCTAAGAAAGTGTGGAGAGAAACAAAGAGAAATTCCATGAGGATATTATTATTAGGGTAAATACAAGGTGCTCTGGAATATGTAGGGTCAGGCAACTACTCAAGAGACTGGCATCTGTGACTCTGTCTCTCTCTGGGAAGCATCAAGAATGACTTCCTAGAGGAGGTGACATGTAAAGCTAACTCCCAAATGGGGAACAGCAGGAATCCAGTACACAGGGAAAGAGACTGGGCATGAGGCTTTTCTGGGCAGATAGATGACCATGTGTGCAGCCTAGAACAGGAGACCATAGCATTTAGTCTGATCGGGAATGCAAGGCAGGAAGGGTAGAAAGATTAAAAAAAGAAGATTGGCAGCTGGCAAAGTCTGCAGCACTTTTCGACATTTTAAAATGTTTATCATGTGGTCTCTGAGGCATTGTCAAAGTGTGTAAGTGGGGGAGGGAGTGCTGTGATTAAATTTTCATTTGAAAATAACTTTCATCAAAATTTAGTATGGAGTGGGGCAAAAGTGGAGTTTGGGAAGACTGCCAACATTGTCTACGCCAGACATACTTGTGACGAGAATAAGGGAGGGTTAATGACAGTAGGAAGAATAAACAGGAGACACGGAAGAGATACAGAAGTTGGAATTTGTTCATTGATTGGATAGGGATACGAAAGGTAGTAGGGAGAGGAGATTTCAAGGATTTCTCTGCATTATCAATTTCTGTAGTCATTGAGTTTATCAAATATTTGATAACAGAAAGTTCTCTGTGAAATACACTTTTTTATCTTCTTTTGAGTGTTTGCCTTGCTGCACCATATAAACAGGAGGCCTAATACCCCCAGATATGCATTTGTCTTATAGCCTCCCCATGAAAAGCACGTTGCTAATAACCATTAGTCTAGTTCATTCTGACTCATCGTGGCCCATGTGGTCAGTGTTGAACTATGCTCCATGAGTTTTCAATGTCAGATTTTTTTTTAAATGAGTGTCCAGGCCTTTCTTCCAAGTTATGTCTCGGTGGGTGGACTTGATATTTCAATCCCTACAACCTTTCAGTTAGTAATAGAGAACAATAAAAATTTGCACTATCCAGGGATTCAAGAAATCACACAATAGGCACTAAAAAGAAAATTGGCAAAACCGCAAACAAACAAAAACCTTCCAGACCCCTTCACATCAAGGTGATTGGGCTCCACGACATTGCCGCATGTTACCGAATAGAAGTGCTTCACAGGATTTTCTTGGCTATCATTATAACATAAGCAGATTGTTGGGTTGTTTTCTGTTGTACTGCAGGGCGGGCTTAAAGTACCAACCTTTGTGTAAGCAACCGATTTTTGCAAGCTGCTTGCGTCACCTAGACTCCTAAAATAATGGTTTTCTCCCCCACAAGAAAAGAATTGCATCCCATTTTCCTCTCTTTTTGTTGGTGGAAAGCAATAAGCAGTATCTGCCACACTGGGCTTTGGAAAGATAACAGTATTTTTTTCCTACTAAAATACAGGCTTGTATTGTTTAAGCAGCCTCTCGAATTGCTCTATTAACTTTATCTGGGAGTTTCCAAATTATTTTTGGTTGTTCCAGTTTCTCATCCAGTTGTCCTCTAATGTCAGCGGAGAAATGCTTTTCCCACTCTCTCGCTAATCAGCTCCGTCATATCGCTGACAAACTTATCATTGACATTCTCACTTTAGAGTTCTAGGTCAATTCTTTCCTGTGGGAGAAAACTAGGGGTGAGTGTCTGATCTGGCTCTTTTCAAATACCAATGAGGAAAGGGGATGGAGATGTCTTTGGCACCTCAAAACATCCCAGCCACAGCACTAGAGACGTTTGCAAGCTTTCCATGCATCAAGGAGGCTAGCCCTGGTATACACATATACTGCCAGCCTCGGTGGTACAACGATTATATACACCACTGATAATTAAAAGGTCACGTCCACCAGGTGCTCTGTGGCAGAAAGATGTGGCAGTTTGCTTTTATAAAGATTACAGCTTTGGAAACCTCCAGGATAGTTCTACTCTGTCCTATATTGTTCTTTGAGTTGAAACTTACACCATGAAACAGTGACACCTTTTTTATTTTGGTTCCCAGAGTGGATGCCTGTATTCAAAGCCTGGTATTTTAGGGAATGAGAGAGGAAGATCTGCTACCTATTCAGTCCTTGTTTTTTGCTGGACACTGTACTAATAATCCAGTAAAAATATATCTATTTTTACTTTACAGGTGAACAAATGGAGCCATACAAACCAGGAGAGAGAAAGATGGGATCAAATCTTGACAATAAAGTCCTAAATCAATGCACTGCCATGTGCTTCTTTTTGTTTTCACCCTTGACCTGGGTAGAAATAGATGGTGCAGTTATGTGTTGAACTGAGCATGTCCGCAAGAGATTTGAATGAAAGGAGAAACACAGGAGGATGTTGCCTTGACCTTTCATATGTCATGGACATTGGAACTTGTTTATAATTCTGGCTTTGCCATGTTCAAGGCTCAGATTTTGAAGCATTAATTGAATGCATTTGAGTTTTCGTCAGGACTACAGTGTCTGGTCATACCATTGGTGTCAGGCACAGGACTGACTCGGTCACTATGATTTTCTATCCTGCTTCAGGTCTGCTGATTTCTGACGATTACACAGAGTTAAACAGTTGCACCATTGCCTGTTTCATTATCTTCAGATTATGTAAAAACTAAGCTAGATAAAATTCTCAGCATGGGAAATTCATTATCCTTCAGATTTGAGGAAACATCCTTTGTATCATTTACAACATCTTACAGGGCTTCTTTGACCACTTTGAAGAAAAGTGAAAGGTTGTGGAAAGAGGACTATTTTTTTTTAAATTTTCTAGGATGTAAGCTTTTATTCTTAGTTTTGCCACTTCTTCTAGCATTTTCTAGCATTGAACAAGCTATTTCTGCAAGCTTTAGTTGAATTACTTGTAAATACAGATAGTGAAAAGATATACTACACAGGGGTGTGGAATTTGCATAAGTTAATACATACCACTTTGTTTTTCAACAGGACATGACGCAGCATTAACATTGTACAACATTAGTCCTGTAACTGAGAACTGCCCTAGTCTTCTGTGCACCTTCTCCTAACGCCTCTGGAACTTACTGCATCGACTAGCCAGAATACATCCATCTTCGATTTTCACTTTTCACCCTTGGTATGGTAACTGATTTTTCTGTAAGTTCTTTTGCTATTAGCAAGATTTTTTAGTATTCCATTCAAATACACTTAGGCAAAAATAAAGAAAGATTAAAGTGACATATGGTTAGATTCGGAGGCTTAAATGATGATGTCAGATAGAGGACGCCCTCTATCTTCAAACTCTGTTCTCTTCTGTGTTGGAATCATCAATAGCACATTTTATTAAATGTGCAATGATGAATAAATTATGGATAAAATGGTAAAGTAAGAGAATTGAAGGAAGATTCCAAGGACCAGCTGTGAAAGTAAAGTATTATAGTGAAATGTGTAAAGACCTGGGTGTTTTTTAAAAAATAATTTTATTGGGGGCTCTTACAGCTATTATAACATTCAATACATCATTTTTATCAAGCACATTTTCACACATGTTGCCACATTCATTTCTAAACATTTTCCACTTAAGCCCTTAGTATAAGTTCCTCTTTAAAAAAAAAAGCGCCTCTCCCCCCCCTTTTTTCAAATGAATCATTTATGATCCATATGATCCCTCATGATTCATCCATCCATCCATTGTATGTAGGCCTCATTTGCACACTTGTTGCCATCATCACTCTCAAAGCATCCTCGCTCCACTTAGGCTCCCAGTTCCACCTCTCCATACTTGACCTGGGTGTTTTTTGTTGGAGTTTCTAGTGAAGCCAAACTAGATAAATATAACTCTATCTCATTATCTATCTATCTATCTATCTATCTATCTATCTATCTATCTATCATCTAGCTATTTTCTAATCTATCATCTATATCTATGAGATGTATATTAAAGAAATGGCTCAAACGATTGTAGAAGCAGGCAAGTTCCAAGTTTACAGATGAGATGTTAGGCTAGCAGATTCTCCTGATTTATGTAGCAGGTAAGATGCAGCCTTCTAGCCACAGAGGCAAATGAATGGATGGTGGTGGATCAGCTAGTGGCTGCAGGGACTCAGGATGCCAAGGAAAGATGACATGGCACTGCGATCTCTAAGAAATGACAGGCAAGATGGTGGGCCATTGTCTTAAATCCTTAGAATTAGATACTGCTGCATCAGGTGCACCGAAATATGTGTAACATCTACTTGTAGTGGAAGAGGGCTACATCCCCCAAACCATCTCAGTACAGGGAATTATGAAGCCTTAACTAGCAAACCACTGAGAATATTGTCTCAGCCAAACTGACACAAAATTGGAAGCATCACAATCCACCTCTTGCCAACCTGGCATCTATTCGCAGCTCCTTAAACCATACATAATCTCTAAACTCTAGACAAATATAAAATAATATTTGCCTTTCACATGATACAATGATGATGTGCATAACAGAAGTGCACTCACTCTATTTCTGCTGTAACTTACATGAACTGCTAACTGTAAGGCCAGTAGTTCAACACCATCAGTTGCTCCACGGGAGAAATATGAGGCTTTCTACTCCAATAAAATTTTCCACTCCTTTTAGAGACTGTTGATGCCAACAACTGTACATATCTTCTTGATATAATGGATGTGGGGGTTGTTAAAATATATCTTAGAGTCCCAACTAAAATGATGTATTATAAAAAAATACTGTTTAAGACTCATCTTAAAAAAATTTACATTCTTGGAAACCCAGCGGCACAGTTCTGTTCTTTTTTATAGCATCACTGTGAGTTGAAATCAACTTTTTGGCACTAAGTTTAGTTATTTCATAAGTGACAAATTTTTTGACACATATGTACAAGAAGGAAATAATGAAAACAATTACCGCCTTCATTTCTGCAACTGATCATGTGACCATAACTGGTATTTAGAACACCTCTTCCATTGCTCATTGCATAATCTCTTTAACCTCAGTAAGCACTTGAACTGTTCGAGATTCTTTGTCTGATAAAGTGGCACAAACTTGTTTTCTAAGGGGTGTAGATCATGACAGAAATTGTGATAGATTGCCATTTACTTTGTAAACTGGCACGGTAATCCTAAGAGATGTCCTAAGGAATCTCCTGTATTTGAGAAATTATTCTTCTTTAATTACACTATATAACACCCATCCAATTTCCTCTTGGTAATCTAGATAAGTCACACAACTCCACCAAGTAGTTTCTTCCTTTGTCTATTGGTTCCGAGGCATGAAGAGTCTAGAGTTGCCAGGAGGCATTCTTACCTTACGGCTAAATAGAATTGATGTTGTTTGAAGTGAGAACATTTCTCTCTTTGGAAGGATGACTTCCAAAGACAAAAGCATAGTATTTACAGGGACAGGAAGAAACGTCAGGAGTAATGATAAACGGTTCTATTCCCATTTTCAAACTTTAGCTCTTGGACTCATGAATTCTAGATGTTGGACAAACAATACCATGTATTGGACCTTGGATTAGAGCACACACAAATTCCTGCAAAACACTCCCCCAACCCTGAAAAGGTATTGGAACTTTTCTGGTGCTACTATTATGCCTTAAGAATGCTGTTCAATACTTTATAAAGCCAAAATAGTGGGAAATAGTGCAACATCAGTGAATTCCAAGAATATATGCTCAATGCCACATTTTATATGTTGTGAAATGAATTCCTTGATCTGAGATGAATTGGTGCAACTGTCATGCCATTGGATAAAACAGATTGTAAATCCACTGATGGTAATTTTGTAGAAGCATTTTGTGCAGAGAAGACAAATTCTTATCCAAAATAGGTGTCTAGTCCAATAAGAGTAAAACACTGCCTTTCTATTATGGAAGTGGTCATAAAAAAATCGACCTACCTTTTGGTTGCTGATTGACCTTCCTGAAGAATGGTTCCCTATTTAGGACTCAGTGTTTGTCTCAGCTACTGGAAGATTTGGTACTTAGCAATGGTTGTGGTCACAGAAGCTTAGGATAGTAGAAGCCCAGATTGTTGAGCCCATGCACAACGTCCAGCCCTGCCACCCTGAACACCCTGTTAATGAGCTCATTGGGCAACATCAGGAATGACTGCTGATGACCCCACCACAGTGACACAAAACACTGAGGGCATGCAGCAGAGCAGCAGGGGGAGTAGAGCAGAGAGGTCCCAAGGGAGTGCAAAGGATAGAGTTTGGGGCCAGGGCATAACATCTCTTCAGACTCAACCAGAGGACTCTCCTAGAGATTAACAAACAGATCTTGAACTGTTTACAGGTTTTTCATTCTTTCCTGTTCTTTTCTTTTTGTCATGGGCTTTTTGTTGATGTCATAGTTTTATTTTCTTTTGTCATTTTATTTTTTTGCTTTTTTGAGCATATTATTATTTCAGCAATTCTATCTAGATAAGATAGGCTGGATGAACAGTCTGGAAGAAAAAAAATGGGACCAATGGACTTGGGGTCCATGTGAGAGGGTGGGGGGGGGAAAGGAGGTGGTGCTGATGAATTCAGGGGCAAAGGAACAAAAAATGATCCAAAAACAAAAGTGAAGAGACTTGGTAGGACTTGTTCAAAGGCAATGCAACCAAGAGAAATCATTGAAACTCAAATGAAGGATGAACATGATAGTTGGACAAGGGGAAAGTAAAAGGAAAGAGAGGAAATAACTAGGAGGCAAAGGGCATTTAGAGATGTCTACATACAGACATGTACATATGTGTATTTATATAATGGGGAAATAGATCTAAGTGTATGTATTTATAGTTTAGTATTAAGTTGTGGAAGCCAAACCTTTACAAAACAGCGCCCGCCATTACAAGATGGCGCCTGGCCACACCCTGATTCTTAGCCTGAGTGTGATAAACAAGTAGCACTGCGCATACTCAAGAGTTACTGGTGACGTTATAGAGCCTCTGCACCAATCACATAGAGCCACGCCTAAAATAGAGTATAAAAGCCCTGGGTTCTTCCTCCTC